>JBAMAX010002772.1:0-130082 GCA_037043745.1 Chymomyza amoena | reverse complement strand
CAAAAACAAGAAAATTGGGTTCATAAGAGTTAAAGCCGAGAGACGTTGAGCGCCGTTTTTTCTCAAGTGAACAGCTGTTTGAACGACAAAAAAGGAAAGGTTTTTTGCATCGTATTATTACTGGCGATGAAAAGTGGATCCATTACGAGAATCCCAAGCGCAAAAAGTCATGCGGTAAGCCCGGTCAGCCATCAACATCAAGGGCGAAGCCAAATATTCATGGATCTAAGCTCTGTATTGGATGGGACCAACGTGGTGTTATCTATTATGAATGGTTGAAACCGAATGAAACGATCACAGGGGTTCGTTACCGACTCCAATTGATCCGTTTAAGGCATGCACTCAGAGAAAAACGGCCAAAATATTTCCAAAGACATGATAAAGTCATTTTGCAACATGACAATGCTCGGACCCATGTCACGAAAGATGTGAAAGCATAAGTAAATTGGAAACGATAAAATGGGAGGTACTACCTCACACGCCGTACTCTCCGGACATCACCCCATCCGATTACCACCTATTTCGATCGATGGCAGCGCTTTACTTCTTATGAAAGTACCAAGAATTGGGTCGATTCATGGATAGCCTCAAAAGAAGTGTCGTTCTTCCGAGCTGGAATCCAAAAATTACTAGAAAGATGGGAAAAAGTAGTGGCTAGCGATGGACAATACTTTGAATATTACATTTTGTATCCATTTTTTCAGACTAAATACTTGAAAATTTAAAAAAAAAGACAGGAAATAAATTCAAGGTCCCAATATGTGATAGAGATATCGATTTCGAGGGAACTGAATATTTTTTTTCCATTAGCTTTGAGATTTGTCATAATAATTTCGTATTCAAAAAATGGGTAAAAAATTAAAAAAAAATATTTTCTGTAAAATTTCTTTTTTTTTCACTTTAGCAGTATCAATCTTGCCATTTTTGATTTACTTAAAAAATTTACTGATTGTTTTTAAACGGATTGCAAATAAAAATACATAAATAAAAAAAAATTATTTCTCTGTAATGATAATAATGCGAAAAATAATTAAAATTAAAAAAAAGTCTTACGAAGTATTTACAAAAGTAGTAGTATTTGCATATTTTTAATTTTTATTTACATTTTTAAAACGCAATTTAATTTATTTTAATAAAAAAAATTGGGTAATAAAAAAATGATTATATTTTTTAAATTATTTCATCAAAAGAAATTTTATTTAAAATTCATTATATTTTTAAAAATTATAAAAAAATTTATAATTTATTTTCGGCATTCGAACGGTGCGGTAGCAAATACAAAAATATTAAAACTTCGAAATACATTTTTTTAAGTGTTGATATTTTACATAAAAACACAATAAGAAAAAATGGCCAAGTGGAGATAAGGTGATCCGCGTTGAATTGTGGAAGACCGCCCGGATGCCACTAATGTCAACAATTTTCATTGGAGTGAGAAAAACGCAACGACTTGGTCCAAGGGGCGTCCACAAGACCTTTTTAGGCGTTTTACGATTGAACAAGAAGACATTAAGTGTGTGGTGACTGCCATGGAAATCTAAAATGGCGAGGCCACCGTCTCCAATCGTAAAGGCAAATTGATGTTTTTCTACGAATGGGAGCTGCAGCTAGAGTGGTCCGGAATTTTGAACAGCTCACCGAGCCAGCTGTGGCATAAGGGTAAACTGGGCATACCCAATCTTTCCGAGGAGCATGCGCTGCATGAAGTAAATCTTATTGTCAGTATTGACGAGTCCAACGCTGAATCAGAAGCGATTAAGGACGTGGGTCGTGAACGCATACGTCAACAGCTGGGGATCTATATCCAGGAGCTTAAGCAGGAATATTCAAAAATTGTGTTGCTTCCCAAAAAGTCCGAGGAGTGCAAAGCAGCAAATGTCGCCAATACCGTTTTTAAGAACGTTACAAATTTGGATAAGACGGCTTATAAGGTTACTGCAAGCTCGATGCATACTCCAGCCAATGAGGAGCCCAACTACGAAGTTCCTGCCGATGGCTATAAGTTAGATAAGCGTACACTCTGTGTGGTCAGAAGTTCCAGTGCGATGTCAATCAGATGTAAACAAAAAATTTATTAAAATCTTACATTTGAAATTTTTTTTTTTAAATTTTATACATTTTTTTTATTGAAATATAAATGATTACATATTATGTTATATGAAAAACTAAAATTGTAAAAACTTGTATTGTAAGTTTTACGACAAAACTTTTTTAACATGATGATTCGCTAAGCTGAATTTTAAATTCTTAAGCAAAAAAAAAAGCTTGATCTATATAAATTTTTAGGTTTTTTTTAATTAAATCTAGTTATAGCATAATTAATTATTCCATGAATTTCGCAATTTTGAACAATTGAATTTCGCAAATGTCTGCTCTTATATAAATATGAGAAGTAAGACTATTGCCTCAAATTGAATTAAATTTGAAAACCGCCAAACAAAAATTATAAATTTAAATAAAATGTATTTCTTATTCGGTACGCCACTTTTCAAGTTACCTTTTTCTCCCAAATATCCTTGATCTTTACTAATACTACTGCATTTAATAAATTATTAGTTCCAAATTTTCCTAGTTCAGTCTTAATAAGCTGAAGTTCTTCACTCTTCGCTTTCCATCCGCTGCATTGCGCAACTTGGCAACCCTACGCACATTTTTTCATTTTATGAAGGACAAAACCAGTATGGGCAAGGCGCTTATGATTCGTCATCTTGACAAATTGGGTTCTCAATAAAGATTACATGGGAAAGCGCTGCCAAAGTAAGGAAGAGAGTTTGTTTTTTCGCAATTCATCTAAGAAATAGTTTCTCATAGTTATTACCAAAAATATAAAAAATCGCTAAGTAGATGGACAGATATTGTCTGGCAACATATTGCCTGTTTCCTCCACTTAAAACGGTTTTGAGGAGGCATTTTGCCACCTCACAATATTAGTCCTAAATTGCCAATAGGGCAAGAGCGCTTTCACCGCTACTCTCACCAAGCAGTTCAAGCAGTTTTGCTATTGCACTATTAGCAATATAGGAACAATGTTGTGAGATGGCAAAGTGCCTCCTCACACGGTTAAGGGGTATCACTATAAAAGATATCCTTTCTCTTTGCTAAATTGCAAACATTATTTTAACTTTTCTCATTTCTACAACTTTCATTTTAAAATCAAGTTAAAAATGTCTCAAACACAAACGTCTTATTTTAATTGATAACTTTGCACTATCCTTTGAAAAACCATCAATCTGCTGTGCACAACGTCCATTTCGCACAAACCGACAACAATTAATAAAATAAATGTATATCCTTGAAAAGTAAAGGAAAAGATATTAATTGATACATTTGTTGCTGACAGAACGTGAAATATCTGTGGACAGACCACTCGAAAGGCTTGAAGTGCACCATAAAAGCCAGACAAAAATAAAAATATCGTTGAAAACCGAACATAAATCATGAAAATGGCGGCCATGTCTAGTAGTATGTGTAGACCGTAAGGAGCTGAGTCCTTGACACGCGCTCTTTAAGTGAAGGGCCACTTAAAGGTACGCCTGAGTAGTCAACTGATTGTACTTCAGTTTAGAATTATGATTGCCCTCTGTGGTGTGTAGAGGGCGCCCTGAAGACACACGGGAAATTTGAAAATTATTCAAATTTATGACAAGTCTCAAGGACTTTTAGCGACTTAACATAATTTCGCACTGGTCGAGTGCGGTTTTCCGTGTAATGTAAGTAAATAGAATATTTGCAATTCAGAGCACTTTATTTTGGTGCTAAAAAAGACTCAATTTGCAACACGAGTGTCATATAAGCTTTTTTTATAATCTATTTTTATTTTTTGCCTTTTAGTTCTTTTCTTTTTGTTCATTAAAAATTTTCATTCGGGTTTTTCCGCTACACTTTTTTACTTTTGCCTTACCATGTGTTATCTTTTTTTTTTGCCAAACTTTTTCATTGACGTTTACAGAAGCTTGTTGGCCAAGTGAACATTAAGCTAACAAAGGCTAACAAAAATTTTAATTTTTCCTATTTTCAGGATTGCAAAGTAAATGCTGCTTTTCCCTGATTTTCTTTGCTTGTTAAAATCTCTTAAGTATAATGTAAAAAATTTTCTTTATACTTTGATGGACTCGCTTAATTTTGTGTTCAAAGTTTTTAGATTGTGCAAATATTTGTCATGGTCCTACCAAAATAAATTGAAAACTTTAAATTGAGTTTTCATTGCAACTTTGTATGCACTTTTTACTCGAGGCAAAAGCCAATGGGAATTTAATGAAAACTTTTCCTGTCAGCAGCCAGTGCTGGATTTTACAAAATGGCGGCGGTTAGGTAGCGGTTCGTTGGCCTGGGATAAGCCTTTAAGTTTCTGCGTGAACTCCAATATAATACTTGGAAAATTATTTAGTGGTTAGTAAACGACTTTTCTATTTTGGAATTGATTAAGTGGTTGTTGCTCCAAGTTTATAGATATCCAAGGGGAATCAGGATAAAATATTCTTAGTCTGGTTAGGTGCCTAAATTCCAAGAAGGCCAGCTTTGGTTCTTTATAGGTAAGGCATTGTTTGTAGCTGACATATTTAAGAAATATTTTTTGATACCTTTCTTGAAGTTGCGCGTGCAAATTCTACAATCTTCCCACTTCCAACTTTTCTCATTTTTAATTGTTATTATTATATTATTTCTTTACAATTGGATACTGACCAGCAAGCGGCTCGGTGGTGATAATCGGTAGGAGCACAGCGTTTTTATTTTTTTTTTGAAGAATATAAATTATTTAATTTATAAAGAAAATCTATGGGATCCTCTAGAGAGCTTTGGGTTTTATGTGGTATGATTTTTTTTTTTTCACAATTAAATTTCAGAAATTTGATTTGTTGAGAAATTGTGTACTTGACCTTTATTCTGAGATACCTTATCATATAGCTGCCATAAAAGCGAAAAATAAATTTATATTTCCAGAACACAATTAGAGCTTTATGGAGATATCGCAACTAAGTTCGGCTATTAAAAATTTTTTCGTAGTACCTAACCAGATAGGGTATATGAAAGTTGGAGTTAAAGTTCCTTGGATTGGCTTAATGACTCTTGTAATTTCCTTATGAAAAACAGATTTAGATAGCGACTTGGATAAGGATGCTTTGGAATTTTCAAGCTATTTGTTAATTAGTTCATTATGGACTCGTGTCATATTCAAATATGTTAATACGGTAGATAATATTGGTTTCAGATTTAGATATTGACTTGGAATTTTCAAGCTATTTGTTAATTAGTTCATTATGGACTGGTGTCATCTTCAAATATGTTAATACTGGTAGATAATGTTGGTTTCAGATTTAGATGCCGACTTGGATAAGGATGCTATATTTTGGAATTTTCAAGCTATTTGTAAACTAGTATCATTATGGACTGGTGTCATCTTCAAATATGTTTATCTGGTAGATAACGTTGGATTCAGATTAACATACCGACTTGGATAAGGATGCTATATTTTGGAATTTTCAAGCTATTTGTAAACTAGTTCATTATGGACTGGTGTCATCTTCAAATATGTTTATCTGGTAGATAATGTTGGTTTCCGATTTAGATAGCGACTTGGATAAGGATGGAATATTTTGGAATTTTCAAGACTATTTGGTAACTAGTTCATTATGGACTAGTGTCATCTTCAAATATTTTTGCAATGGAGATGTTAGGTAATGAAGTTTAAGTCCAAGTCTGGTAGATAATGTTGGTTTCAGATTTAGATAGCCACTTGGATAAGGATGCAATATTTTTGAATTTTAAAGCTTTTCGTTAACTAGTTTATTTTTGAAATAGCGATCTTAGTTGGCCAAGTTTAAGTCGAAGTATGGTAGATAATTTTGGCTCCTTCATCTACCTTGAATCTGAATACTGTCTATATCTGCTCTTCCCATCCTAGCTTCAAGAAATATATATTTTTGCCTATTTAAAATTAATTATATGACATAAAATTCATGTTTAGTTAAGATAAATATTCTACATATTAGGTAATTACCCGTGAGGTTATAGTAGGCCTGCATAGTCTCCATCACGCCTACCTAATCAACAGGGCTGTACACTAGCAATACTTAAAATTATATTGTTTAGTATAATTATAAAATAAAATGAAAGATTTTTCCATATCATGCTGGATATTATTTAGTGCGATTACAAAATTGAATGAAAGATTCTTCCATATCTTTGTGGATATCTTCATTCGACTGACAGCTTCGATAGCTTATTCCTTCGTTATATTAAAGATATTTTTTGTCCACATATTGTAATATCTGCATAGTTCAAGATGAAGAGGTTCTTATTATCTCCTGCTTTGTCGAATTTTGCCTGATATTAAAAGATAATTTCAGCGTAGTCCAAGATTTACGGTCCCTTTTAAAGTTTTTAGAATTCGCGAAAGCAAAGGCTATAATTTGAGATGTTATTCAATCAGAAAATAAGTGGCTTTCTTCAGCCTTTTGAAATTATTGCACATAATTTTCCGAATAGTTAAAGATGTAGCGCTCATTGAGCTCATGAAAATTGTGATTTATCTCCTTTTTGTCAAATTTGGTGAGGCATTTGAAGATGATTTCAGCGTTGTACAAAAGTTAAGATCGCTCTTCAAAAAATATATTCATAAGCTTATATACAGACTTTCAAATTTGTTCAAATATTTAAAGATGATTTTAAACAAGTCCGATAGTTAAGGCCTTTCTTCTATAAAAATGACACCCATCGTCATTTCGAACTTTTTAAAATTGCTTGATGTCAGAAAATCTCAAGGTACTTCTTCTGTAAGGAAGTGTTTGGTTTTTATCCAATTTTTTTCGAAATTCATAAATAATAATAAAAGCTGATTTCAGCGTCTTCCGCAACGTCAAAGTGTTTATTCTGTAAAGATATTAAAAGCAGCTTTTAACGTCTTCCAGCAATTTTAACGTTTTTCTTCTGATATTGATATTCTTCTGAAGATATTAAAAGCTGCTTCAAGGTCTTCCTTCGGTAAAGATATTAAAATTTCAAGGTTTTTCTTCGGTAAAGATATTAAAAGCTGCTTTCAGCGTCTTCCAAAATTTCAATAGTCTTTTTTATATAAAGATATTAAAAGCAGCTTCAAGGTCTTTCTTCTGTAAAGATATTAAAAGCAGCTTTCAGCGTCTTTAGAAATTTGAAGGTCTTTTTTCGGTAAAGATATTAAAAGCTTTTGAAACTTCAAAAAATTTCTTCTGTAAAGATGTTAAAAGCAAGCTTTCTGCGTCTTAATCTGAACGTATTATATATCATTTTAATCTTCTTGCAATGTCAAAATGAATTCTAATACAGTTATTTGAAGAGTTCAGGTTCTAATTATCTTTTCGAAAATTTTTCGAAAAACATGTTTTTGGCGTAATTTTTTAGTTATTCGTCAATATCTCAAAAATGGTTCATAACAATAAAAATTGATTATTTTTTTTCTACAATCATCTATTTACAATCCTATCATTTTTAAATTAAGTAGTAAAGATAATTATAACCAGAACTCTTAAAATTCCTATATTAGAATTCACGTAAACTGCTAATACCATAAATGTAGACCGTGTAATAAATTTAATTAAAAAAATTAAATAATGCCCAAGTTATTTAGATCAGCCCTTATTTTTTTTAAATTTTAGTTGCATAATTTTTCTGGCTGGAAAAGTACAAAACCATTTCAAAAGCATCGACTCTACTCCGCAGTTAAATGAATTATTTCGACAGGTAGCTGGGCGCTGCATAAATATAAATATTTTAAGTCCTCCACTGTCAGCAGCTTTTTATATTTCTGTTTCTATTTTTGTTATTTCGACATATAAATAGACTTGGAATCTATTACAAAGTCATGCCTTGGGGCTGAAGTTACGGCTGCGACATAGTTGTAAAAATTTTAAAGCATACTTTTGGGCGAGAATAAAAAATGGTGCTTTGTCACATTTGGTCACATCTTGTTTTATTGACTCGGACATGTGCACCCACCGACCGCCATTTTGTGTCTTACGTTACGTAATTATTTTTAGCCTTGTCATCACAGCTGTCCATATAACTGTTTTTGGGTGTTGTCGCCAAGGCGTGCCCAAAGGACATTGAATTTTTATTGCCACTTGTTACATTTTGTGAAATTGGCTTTTACCTGAACTTGATGCCATCTTTAAGATAGCATTAAAGCAAGCACGTGGCATTATTATCCTGATTATTATAAGCACAGTCAAAGTTTAAGTTGACATATGGTACTCTAACTTGGCCAAGTACCTGTTAATTATATGCATAGGTCTGTCAGAGGGCACCAACTGCGTGGCACAAGCGGCATAAATTAGCAAAGACAGTCATAAAAATAGGCCAGGCTGCTGCCTTTGGCCCAACTTGACAACCAATTAAAGTAACAAAAGATTTCTAATAACAGATAAATTTCCTGGAGCACTAAATGAGTGCTGAACCCACAAAGTCCCACATTGTTTGTGCACATATCAAGATATCACAGCAAGTTTTTGGCAGAACAAAAAGCTAACTTGTCTAGACATAAGCTTCAACAAAAGGCCAAATCAAGGTGAATCAATAGAAGAGCTGCTGGCCATAATTCTCAATCAACAGTTATTACTGACTGGGGCTTTTTGACGCATATTAACCCTAATGGTCGGGTTAAAAGCTGCCACAAAGACGTGCTGACTTTTTGACTGTAGCGGAAATATGGGCCAAAAATCTGTTTGTTATTCATGTCTAATAACCCGAGACGAAGTAAAGTTTTACTTTTGTTATTGGCGCTTATTTTTAGGTCATAGCCACATAAAACACGGCTAAGAAGGAGCGGCATGTGCGTCATGCCAGACACATAAATCATATATGTATAAAGCGTGTACATTATATAAACATTATATTATGTATGTAACACACAGAGACACACACAAAGCTGCTTCCACTGATTGATTTTTATTTAGTTGGAGTAGCAAGCAATAATGCCACGTTTTGTCTTGCCCCAAACAGATTATCAACATGAATCAAACAGACTCCGCGCTCTCCGCCAGTAATGCGGAGCCACTTAACAGCTATGCCAGCTCGGGCTTTATAGACTCCAAGGAGCAGCGCCATACACTGGATTATCTAGAGCTGGGTGCGGGCACTGGCGGCGGCACGCAGTATTTGCAAAACAATCTCAGTTCGACAAATGCCAATGCCAGTAATGTGTCCGCCATTTTGGAGTCCGTAATTATGGAACGCTTTATGAGAACCCGCAGCATTGAGAGTCCTTGGTATCATTTGCTCATAGCCATGTACAGCGTATTAATTGTCTTTGGCGCATTGGGCAATGTGCTGGTAGTGATTGCCGTAGTGCGGAAACCCATCATGCGTACCGCACGCAATCTATTCATACTCAATCTGGCCATATCGGGTAAGTGTTGGCGCATGATGGCCACCACCTTGTTTAAGTTTCCGTGTGTGCATATTAAATTTTATGTTTATGGTCTTTTTATTGTGTATTCCTTTAGACTTACTGTTATGCTTGGTTACAATGCCATTAACTCTAATGGAAATCCTATCGACGTATTGGCCATTTGGTTCCTGCTCCATACTATGCAAAATGATTGCCATGCTGCAGGCATTGAGCATATTTGTATCGACTATATCGATAACAGCGATTGCCTTTGACAGATATCAGGTAAGTTGCGCCTACTCATAATCATTATTGGTGTGGAGTTTACTTAATTTTGGAGTACACTGTGAGAAAAAAGTTTTGTAGAAGCAGCTCTATAAGTAGATTTTTAGGCTAATTAGGGTATAATAGACTCAATACGAGCAGAATAGTGAAGAAGATTTGGTTTAGAAAATTTCATAAAGGTTGGAAAATCGAGAAGAGAAAATTAGGACATATGATTATTTGGCTTTTTATAGGGATAAAGGAAAGAAATGGAATAAAAATACAGTCGTATAAGTGAGAACCTTTTTAAAAATCGAGAAACAAAATCGAGAGCTTTTTGTTCGGCCATGCCATTAAAAGTCAGTAAGAATTACTTAAGAATTTAAGATTTTAATTATATCGCTAAAAATAAAAAGTTTTAAAAGAAAATTCTAATTTTATTACTAATGACTTTCACTTAGTATAGCAGCTGAATTTTAAAAATTTGTTCTTAAAAATAATCCTTTTTTGGCGTTGTTTTACAACTTTCAATTGAACAAATTCTTGACTAATTTATACATCATTTTATTTTTTGAATTTTTTAAATAATTTTACGCGAAAAATTTGAGAGTTACAGTCAAAGCTTCACCAAATTTTTTTTTTTTTAAATCCAATAATAGGACCATCCCGAAATTTGATCGCATTATCATAGAATTTAATTTTGATTTAATTAAAATAATTTTTTATTTATATCTTTTATGAATTTTGGTTTTGGATTATCTATCTTATAAAAATCTTAGCTGTTTCAAATCAGAAATAAAATAAAATTTAAAAAGTTCAATTTTAGCTGAAATTATTTTGGAAATATCAAAAATTTTATTTGGTAATTTGCATGAAAAATTTGAGTTTTTTTTTTTTAATTATATATTCTCTGTTAACACGTTTAAAACAATTTTATAATGTCGAAGATAAGGATCGCCTTGTAATGCAAATACATAAAATCTTATCGAAAAAAAAAATTTGAATTAGAAATTTGAATGAATTTATTTTTTTAACTTTTTATAATATAATATCAATAAATTATAAATTTTATTTAAAAATCACGATTCCATTATTTTTTTAATTTTTTGTACTTTGAATTAAGACTAAAATTAATAATGTTTAAATTGAATTTATAATTTTATTGATCGAAAACTTCATTTTAATTTAAAAATTGGATACATAAAAACAAATTTAAATAATAAACTTTCCAGCAAATAAAATTTAATTTTAATTTTTAAGTTAAAATTATTTTTAAATTAGATTTATTTTTAATTTTTTATTTTATTTTGATAATTAGTGTTTTAGGTCAAAGATATTTTAATTTTAAAATTAAATTTCCCATAAATTAAAATTTAATTTTTCAATTAAAATTATTTTTATTATTATGAATTTTTAATTTTATTGATGGAAAATTAAGTTTTTATTAAACAAACTTAAATTATTTTCTTATTAATTAAAATTTAATTTTAAAATAAACTTCCCAGCAAATAAAATTTCATTTAAATTTTTTTTAGTTAAAATTATTTTTGTTTTTTTTTTTATTTTATTTTAAAACATATGGTTTAATATAAGTTAAAGTTATTTTAATTTTTAAAATCAAATTTACGTCAATTAAAATTTGATATTTTTAAATTAAAATTATTTTAATATGACGATTTTATTTTATTTTGAAATTTTTATACTTTAATTAATACAAAAAAATATGCTTAATGTTAATTCTTAATTTTATTGATGGGAAATTAAATTTTTGTTTAAAAAATTGAATGCAATTTTAAATTAAATTACTAACTAATTAAAATTTTTAAGATTAAAATTACCATCAATTGAAATATGATTTTAATTTTTAAAGTAAATAAATAATAAATTATTTCTATATTGGATTTTTATTTTTAAGGTAATAATTTTATTTTGATAACACTAGTCGACAAATTTCACACTTTTTTTTCTCCAGAGATGAGACTTATATTTTATGTTAGGGCAATGTTTCAGCATTCAAAATCCGTATTTTTTATTATCCTCTTATACCCTGTTTTTTTTCTAGGACTATTTTAGTGAAAAAGGACGTTTTTCAAAAAACGATTTTACATATGATGTCATAAAATCTGTACTGATTCGAATTTTTTCAAATTTTTTTTTCTCTGAAAAGTAGAATAGAGTACCTTTCCATAATAACCCAAATCATAAAAATCGGATGTCTAAAGAAAAAACTACAGCTGAAACTGTGAGCCCGAAATGCCAAAAAACACAGCATTTTGGTGACTTTTTCTACAAAAAAAGTCATTTATTTTAGAAAAAGTCTTAGACACCTGATAATTTTATTATTTTAAGTTATTGGTCATGATATGTAGATGCGATTTCTATATAACTTTATATTTTTATGATAAAAGATGACCGACTTATTGCATTTTTAGTAAAATTAGAAAAAAAAATTTTTGTTTGGCAATTTTTTTTTTCGTCTCTTTTAACTGCATTTAACCTTTGAAAAGTGGTTCACTCTTCTATAATTAAATTTTTTTTTGAAAGTAGATGTTAGTAGCTTTCAAATAAAGCAACTTTGCGAAGAATTCGAGCTGCCCATTGAACACCATAAGCTGAATCCATCATGAAGAGTACACGAGAAATTATGATTTTCTCAAATTTTACTAAAAATGCAATAAGTCAGTCATCTTTTATCATAAAAATATAAAGTTATATAGAAATCGCATCTACATATCATGACCAATAACTTAAAATAATAAAATTATCAGGTGTTTAAGACTTTTTCTAAAATAAATGACTTTTTTTGTAAAAAAGTCACCATAAATGCTGTGTTTTATGGCATTTCGGTCACATTTCAGCTGTAGTTTTTCTACATCCGATTATTATGATTTGGGTTATTATGAAAAGGTACTCTATTCTACTTTTCAGAGAAAAAAAAATTTGAAAAAAACTCGAATCAGTACAGATTTTATGACATCATATGTAAAATCGTTTTTTGAAAAACGTCCTTTTTCACTAAAATAGTCCTAGAAGAAAAAGAGGCTATAACAGGATAATAAAAAATACGGATTTTGAATGCTGAAACATTGCCCTAACATAAAATATAAGTCTCATCTCTGGAGATTTTTCATCGTCGACTAGTGTAATTATGGTTTCATGTTCAAGGTATTTTAATTTTATAAAATTAAATTTCCCATCAATTAAAATTTTGTATTAGTTTTTTAAATTAAAATTATTTATATATATATTTTTTTTTGATTATTATTTTATATTAAAAATTATGGTTCTAAGTTATAGTTATTTTAATTTTTAAAGTCAAATTTGCGTAAAATTTTATGTTTTTAAATTAAAATTATTTTAATATTATGATTTCATTTTACTTTGAAATTTTTTATTCTTTGAATTCATATTATTAAATTAAATTACAAAAAAAATATGCTTAATGTTAATTCTTAATTTTATTGATGGGAAATTAAATTTTTGTTAAAAAAATTGGATGCAATTTTAAATTAAATTACTTATTATTAAAATTATTAAGATTAAATTTTCTTAAATTATTTTCTTTAATTTTTAAAATAAATTAATAAATTATTTCGATATTTTTTTTTATTTTTTGGGTTATTATTTTATTTTGAAAATTATGGTTCCAGGTTAAAAGTATTTTAATTTTATGAAATTAAATTTCCCATCAATTAAAATTTTATGTTATTTTTAAAAATTAAAATTATTTATATATTTTTTAGATTATTTTTTATTTGTTTTTTTTAAGTTATGGTTCTAAGTTAAAGCTATTTGAATTTTTACAATCAAGTTTCCTATCAATTAAAATAAAATTTTTAAATTAAAATTATTTTAATTTTGTTTTTTAAGTTATTATTATTTTTATTTTTTTTTTTTTTGATAATTATGGTTACAGATCAAAGCTATTACGAATGACTATTTTGAAAAGAAGATTTTTATTTTTTTAATTTAAAGTTTAAAGAACATAATTTCTCAGATATTTACACTTTGAAAACTCTACACATAATAGCGATATCATGATACCAAGTTTTATGCATAGTTTTTGCTCTATTTGTAAACCAATTTCTATCAACCCCACTGACAACTGATTAAGATGTCAGGTAGCTTAATTTCTTTAATTTCTCACGGTGTATTTTGGCTGCTTTGCCGCCGCCATTAACATGTAAATGAACTAATGTAATTGGCTGGTCTCAACAAAGTCCTGGTTAGCTCGTTATAAATAATGTAAATGACACGTTCCCGCATTACATTAGCATTAGAGGTGGCCGGAGGCCGGCCGAACTGGGCCTAGCTAAGAGAGTGAGAATAGATACCTTTTGATTAGGCAGCTGTTTCTGACAACCGCAAAGCCATTAAAATTATCAGTAATTGTTGCAATCTTCCCTCCTCTCTAACTCTGCTCGTGTCTTCCCGTCTGCTTTATCTTTCATTATAACCGACGACAGGTCATTGTGTATCCAACACGCGATAGCCTGCAGTTTGTGGGAGCCATCACCATACTGGCGGGCATATGGCTGCTCGCCCTGCTGCTCGCCTCGCCCCTGTTTATCATCAAGCGTCTGGTCAACATTGAAATACCGCCCGTTTTGCAGAGCATTGGCTTTCGGGGAAACCTCTCGTTTTGCTATGAGGATTGGCCCTTGGAATATGGACGTTTGTGGTACTCGACATTTTCGTTGTGCGTGCAGTATCTGGTGCCCATACTGATCGTGTCCATGGCATATTTTGGTATATACAATAAGCTAAGGAATCGCATCACGGTCGTCACCGTGCAGGCTGCGACGCAACGCAATGTGGAACGGGGCAGGCGCATGCAGCGCACCAATTGTCTGCTTATAAGCATAGCCATTATCTTTGGTGTATCCTGGCTGCCATTGAACTTTTACAATTTATATGCGGACATGCGAGGCGGCACAAGGACGCAAACCATGAAGGTGGCTTATGCCATTTGCCATATGATCGGCATGAGCTCGGCGTGCTCAAATCCACTGCTTTATGGATGGCTGAATGATAACTTCCGTAAAGAATTTCAAGAACTCTTATGCCGTTGCAAAGAACCCACTAATGTTGCTCTTAATGGTCATACAACAGGCAACAGCGTGCAGGCAGCGGCGGCGGCAGCAGCGGCGCGACGCCGCCGCAAACATGGCGCAGACATGTCCAAGGGTGAGCTCAAGCTGCTCGGCAGTGTGGCCGGTGTTGGCATCGGGGATGGCGAGACGGATATTGATGGCGCCTCTGGTAGAGGAGTGAATGGCGAGTTTACCACGGCTATCTATGGACTGAGAAGTGCCGTGACCGAATCTGTGGCGCTAACCGAGAATCCCATACCCACAGAAGTGACCACCTTGATGCCCAACATGCAGCGGTAATGCAAAAACTTGGCACCCTCTCTCTCTCTGTGTATCTGTGTCTTTTTTAGTGTAACTTTGTATCTGTATCTATAGCTATATTTGTATCTATATCTGTATGGTGGTAACTTTACTCTAAGCTCATATGCCACGCATGCCACATATGTGGCTTGTGGTGCGCCACATTCAATTCCCATCAATGTTTGTACTTTGAAGTTGTTGTTGTTGGCACATGTATCTGTATCTGTATCTGAAACTTTTAAACAAATGCAAAATATCTCCCGCTGTTGCATGTACACTTCAAGTTACTTATTTTTTTTTACAATATTGTGTGTTTTTTTGTGGTTTCTGTTGATGTTATTTTTTTCTTCTGCAGCACAAATAGCAAATGGTTTTAGTTTTTTGCACTTTGTTAGCCAATTTTCTAAGGATTTTATTATATATATACCCTGAGCTTACTTCTATGTCTGTAAACAACAAACTAACCCAATACAATTCGCATAAATTTTCCACTCTAGGCCACATGCCAGATGAACATGGCTTTAACTAAAGCTGAACAACAACTTACCAGAAGTATCTACAGAAATCTAATTAAAGATACAATTAGTTTAGAACGTAATGAAGAGTGATTCAAAGCCAAGCTGAGCTATAACTAAGAATACAATTATATAAGCAGACAACGAGTTTGAAGACGTAATCGATTCAAAGATGGGCATGCAGCACGCTGCTGCTGTATATATCTATAAGTACTATATACTAGATAGCTAACCTAAAACTATATAAAGATATAAATAATTTTATCTCATCCAAGTATTATAATTATAGAACTAAGTTAAGTCCCAGCTTTGCTTTCTTATATCGAGCACTGTAATTTAATTGAATGAGCCCTTCAATTAAATTTAAGTAATTGATAGCAGCGTTTTACTATGTTCCTAAGTTTCTACGAAAACTATCTTTTAAAGATAAAGCAACTTGTCCGTACCAAAAAGAAAAAAAAAAATTTTAATTTATTAGCTGTTTGTATTTAAAATTTAAGCTTCAAATTCAAGGCAACTTCCATTAGTTATGTAAGTTTAACTTTTAGGCATATAAACAAAAATTGATTGTTAGTTTTAAATCTTGGTGGCATTTTTTATTTATCTCCCACAACCGATAAAAGATTTTGCCAATAAAACTTAATCTGATTGTAGTATTTGTGTGTCCTAGTAATATATATATAGATGTGTGTGTACTCTATTCTTCTAAAGTAAACCTAAGCTAATGAACAACTGCAGCAAATAAACAATAAATCTGTATTTACTAAATATATATATATAAATATATGTATGTATCTCTCAATTAAAAGCTATGAATGAATACTTAATTGGGTCTTTCTCTTGTTTATTCATTATGATGATTAAATTTTGGCCTTTTTGTATAAATATAAAATTTCAGCCTTACGCACCATCCAGCTAAGACTTTCAAAATAAAATCAAGACCCACAGCAAGCCTATTTCCTCAATTGAAGAGCAACAGCGGGATGTCCGGAGTAGTCCAGGCCTATTCAGACACTTAACCTGTGACATTTTTTGGTCCGTTGGCCCATTAAAGCCGCATTGCTCGCATTCATTGCCAAAGGCGGTTTTAGCAACAACAATAACCATAACAGCAACAAAAATTCAGCACGTGGCCCAAAAATTTAAGATGGCCCCCTTGCTCCATTTTGGTTCGTCTTGTTTGTTTGTTATACTCTTGAGTAAGGGTATAGAACTAATATAAATTTGTCAAGAAGTTTGAAACGCCATAAAGGAGTCGTAGACGAGCTTTGAGTAGTATATCAAGAAGCCATCGCTGGCTGGAGATAAATTTGAGTTTTGTGTCCAAATGTCCACTATACCCTACAACAAACTAGCTTGTCTTATGGACGTAAGTATTATCAGCATCTTAAAAAGAAAATTTCATTTTTGATCATAAAAATAAAACATATGGTAAGCATGGTCTGACTCCCGGACTCAGAAAAAACAATTTTGTGAAATTTTATGATGGTATGTCGAAACCCTGACATGCTGGAGTTTTTTGGACCTCGGATTCGGATTAAGCGACCAAAAAAACATATAATAAACATGGTCTGACCCCCGGACTCGAATAAAATTTTGTATGAGGTTTTTTGAGGTTATGTCAGAACCCTGACGTGCTGGGGTTTTTTGGACCTCGGATTCGAATTCAGCGATCTCGAAAACATATAGTAAACATGGTCTGACCTCCAGACCCGAAAAAATATTTATTTTGTGTGGCTGTGTAATAAGTAAATAATCTTATATTTTTGATGAAATCTTGAAATTTCGTGTAATTTGTGATTAATTAAACTTTTGGTGTTCAAAGAAGGGTTTTAATTTAATGAAAAATTGTTTATTTAGAAGGTAATCCCTACAACCTTACGTAATAGTTCCAAATATAAAATAATGGACCAATTTCCACAGCTTAAGTCTTCGAAAAAAATATTTTTGTTGCAAAAAAAAATACAATAAATTAGTTATTTTTTAATATATAGATTTCATAATATTTTTATTGAAAATTGCCAAAATTTTGTGAATTTCAAGGCCTTCCTATTCTTTCTTAAAGTCACGAATTTTTGTATTTGGTGGCATTTTGGAAGGATGTTTACTCTACTTTTGAAAAAAAAACAGGATAATGAGAACATTGGAACTAGTTAATCTTTTGGATCCTAATTTTGAAAAATAAAGATTTTTCAAAAAAATAGCCATGAAAAAAACCATGGTAGGATACAACTGAAATCGGCTTTCAAAATATTAAAACATTTACCTAACATAAAAAAAAAGATTGATCTCTGAAGAAACATCATCGTCGATCAGTGATATCAGACCATTGAATACTATATTGCTTGCGCTCTTTTAATATTTAAAAAAATTTAAATTTACTAAAGATTCAGCTTTTTATCAAAATTTTTTATTACTATTCTTTTTGTCACAAATTGTTTGGTAACGATATAGATAATTTTAGAGAAACTTTTTGAGAATAGACAAAAATTTGAATTTTTTTTTAAATTGAATTATTGTAAAAATTTAAAAAAAATTGTAAGTTGTTTAAAATAACAAAACATTTGAATTTTTGACAAAACAAATTTTTTTTAAATCATATTGAAAAATATGATTTTTCTATAAAAAAAAGTATTAAAACTGTCAAATATATTTGCTAAAAATAAATTCTTCTATAAAATCAATACCAAAAAAAAGAATTTTTTTTTACGTAAAAACTCGCATTTATTAAAATTTTAAAAAAAAAAAGTTTTTTTTATAGCGAGTTAAAAAAAAATATCTTGTAAAGTCACAAAATTCTAAGATATATTTGTTAAAAATGAAAACTTTCATAAAAATGAGACTCATAAAACCTTATAGTTTTTTTTAATTTTATGCCAAACGAAATTTTTTTTTATATTTCGAATTAAAACAATAAATTTTTATCAAAAAAAGTATAAAATTAAGTAGAAATCGTATTTGTTAAAAATAAACTTCCATAAAATAATACAAAAAAAAATTTATTTTTTACGATGAAATTCAGCATTTATTCCTAAAAGAAATTGCGATTATTTGTAAAAAATAAAAACAAAAAAATTGTGTATATTGAGCTTTCGGGCACACATTATGCATATGTATTATAAAAAAGTTCAAAATTCTAAAATATATTTGTTAAGAAATAAACTTCTATAAAATGCAATTAAAAAATTGTGTTTTTTTTACGTAACAGATTCGCATTTATTAAATCATATGAATAGAAGATTGTTTTGTAAATGAAAAATATTGCTTTTATCAAAAATTTTAATAATGTGGAATATTTTACAATATGAAAATTTAAGCTATGTAAGCAAATTCCATCATTCTGAAGTCAAGAAACGAATATATAGTACTAGCCGGCTCCTCCTCGCTCTCTCGTCATAGATCTTTATTTTCTTCCAATGA
Source organism: Chymomyza amoena (assembly GCA_037043745.1). Taxonomy (NCBI): domain Eukaryota; kingdom Metazoa; phylum Arthropoda; class Insecta; order Diptera; family Drosophilidae; genus Chymomyza; species Chymomyza amoena. Next base: position 111,129 of record JBAMAX010002772.1, on the reverse strand, counting down.
TCTTATCTTTGTGGCGAATTCACGAAATACTATAATGAAATTTATCGGCTGGACTGATTCTCATTAAATTTTGTGTGCCTCAATAAAATAAAATTTATAACGTTTATAATATTCAAATTGTCCTTTATAGTATTTCCGTCGCAAATTTGTTATATTTTCTCAACCTTTAACCTTTCCTGGACTTCCACGAACATTTCAAGACCAAAATTAGCCAAATCGGTTCAGCCGTCCGTGAGTCTATAAGCTTCACAGGAATATTTTTTCATTTTTATATATATAGAGTTCTAAATTGTTTCTAAAAAATTTTGTAGCTATATCACAATTTTATTAAATATTTTTGATGATATTGAACCTAAATAAGAATTTTAACAAAATATAATTTTTGACATATTTTGCGAATATATTTTTAAGATATTTTTATTTTTAAACTTACTACAAAATTGTGTGTATACGCTGATATGTTTTGATGAAAAAATGAGTATGGGCCCGATTGGAATTCTTGAGAAATCGATATGAAAATAGTTTTTAAATCTCTTACATATATCAATATATAGTCCTTATTATTATTTTTTTAATATCTAAGCCTCAAGGTATAATATAGTATTTAATGTTTTAAAGTATTGTTATATACAGATACGATTATATTCAATATATTATCTATTTCTTGCAAAGTACATAAATTCAATTTTAAAGTATAATCGGTCAATGAAACTTTATATTTACACTGGTACAATTATACATATCGATGAAGCGGCCATTTTTTTACTTTTCGGGATTAAAACATTTTTTAAAAAGTATTTTCCATTTGTTATTTAAATATGTAGAGTATTTAAACTTCTGCGCCTCTCGACTCAAGTGACTTTTCCGCATATTTTTGTTTTTTGTTTGTTTTGTAATTGTGTGTGAGTCTGGGCGGAGGGCACGGCGGCGTTACTAAGCCGGGGAGGGGCTGAGTCAGCCAGTTAAGCTGTAGCCAGTCGGCTTAACATAACGTAAAATGCTATGGGCCATAAAAACGGCGTAAATGGGCACAGTAAATGTGGCAAACACTGTGTAATGGGGAGCAACAATATAGACAATAAAGGCCAGCAATGCTGGAATGATAATAAAAGGAACTCACATCCTGTCAGTTTCTTCAGACATACTACTACAATATATATAAGTATGCACACGCTTGTATATAAGCAATATAAATATGTTTACATATATATATTGATAAGCTGATGGCACAATCAATCAACGCCACAAACGGAGCCCATACAAAAGTTTCTGAAGCGTAGCGCTCTGATTGATTTCATGGTTGGGGTTGCCGGGGGCAAGTAGGTAGGTCTGGTGTCGGGGGCAATCAAGGCACAACATGTTGCATGCTTGACTTTAAGTCTGTGAATGTCACTTGATATGATTGTCAGCGTAGGTGTTTCACACCATCTAAAGGTCAATTATAAAATACAATAATAATAAACATTTACATACACGCCATTCAGTGGGCTTCAAATGACAGACACGAACAACAACAACAACAAAAATGATCTCTTAATAATGCAGCAGCGTTTATATAATTTGGGGATTACGTGAAGTGCAGAAGTGAGAGGTCAACTCACAAAGGGTCTCATCACATTTCACTGCCGTGTGTCACAAACGTAACTGCGAGTGACTTTTAATGACAGCTCCGAAAAAAAATGAAGAAATACTTAGACAACAAAAAAATAAAAGTGAAAAGTTCCCACACGCCAACGTAAGAAATTAATTAAAAATTTCTTTTGATGCTGAAAATAAATATTGTAGTAGGTTTTATTTTTGGGCCTGGTTTGGGGTCGACAATCGCCTAACAGTTGTTTGTCTTTATTTTGGACTCTTTCGATAGTTGTTGTAATTGTTGTTGTTGGTTTTGGCCAGCTTGTTACAGTTTTTAATAAAAAGTGTTGCAGCAAATGTTTTTGCTGTTGTTGTTGTTGTTGTGGCACTTGTTCAGTGCGTATGTTTGACTTAACGCTTTAATGCATTTTGGCATGTGAAAGTGCAGGACAGTGTTGACAGTATTTGGTCACACTATCACAACTACCAGTGTACACATATGAGTTTAAACTTTAAAGCTTAAGATAAAACTTTTCAAATGGTAAGCTAGTTATTGAGCGGATCTATTAATTATAAGAAGCAACAAATTTTAGCTGCTGTCCCCGATTCGACGAATTAGCGAAGTTCGCGGCGCTTGAAGGTTATTATTAGAGCAGCTGTGATTCCATTTTCGTGTATCCTGACAGCAGAACCGGGAATATTCCTGACTAGAGTGATAGCATGACGTGATGTCAGCCTGGAGATCAAGCGCAGAATCACTCTTGCCAACAGGTGCTATTTCGGTCTCAATAGGCAATTGAGTAGTAGAGACCTCTCTCGCGCGACAAAACTAACACTCTCATCCTTCCAGTGCTTCTTTACGGCGCGGAAGCCTGGACCGTGTCACTTACTGATGCAGCTGCCTTGGGAGTTTTCCAGAGGAAAGGGCTGCGCAAGAACTTTGGTCCTATTCGAGTTGGCGATGACTACCGCATCAGTACCAACTAGGAGCTGTATGAGCTCTTCAACGACATGGACGTTGCTCAGCGTATCAACATCCAGCGGCTTTGCTGGCTCGGGCATGTCGTTATAATGGACGAGGATGCTCCAGGTAGACGTGTGTTCGATGCGGTAGTCAGCGGCCGTCAGCGGAGAGGACGACCGTGTTTGCGTTGGAAAGACCAAGTGGAAGGGGCCCTGTCTTCGCTCGGTGTGACCAACTGGAGAAGGCGCGCGCAATGGAGAGATGTTTTATGGCAGGCCGTAATCCGGTAATCGGGTTGTTATGGCCACATAAGAAGAATCATAGCAAGTTTCAATTGATGCTATGCACTGCGGTTCACATAGCCAAGCTGTTATTAGGGCATTATCATCCTGGAGCATCTCCTCCAGGATGGTTAAGAAATGACATAACTACCTCCAAACCCTATCCGCCCGGAACAAAGTCGTGCTATGTTGGGTACCAGGACACTCAGGAGTGGATGGTAGCACGATCGCTTACAATCTAGCACGACAGGGTGCCTCCATCCTGACTAAATCTCCGCCGTTTGGTGGTATTGGTTGATCCACAATCAGAACCATGATAAAAAAATGAACTGCAGGGAGAACATAGGAGATACTGGTTCTCCTTACCGGGGCTTCGTCAAGCAAAACTGCTTGTCAAAAATCTGGATGCCATCGAGTTTTTCAAAATGGATTTTTATCCCTATAACGACAATAACATTTGGATTTTGAAAACAAAACTGGTTATTTTTTAAAAAGTATATGGGAATTTTGGGAGTCAAGCAATCCATTTTTATGTTGATTTTTGCAGATGACTGCCGCCAAAAGGCCTTTCATGCATATTATGATATTTTTTCTTTCGCTTCTTTTTTGAGAAAAATTACAGAATTTTTGGGTAAATTCATAAAATATTTCACTTTCTCATAACGCAAACTAAATTTTTACAAGTTCCAATTAGCGTTGAAAATTTGGTTAAACGACCAAAGTCGAAAAAAAAATTAGAAGAAGAATTGACCCACCCTAAATATATATTTAGGCAATACTTAGTACCTAAGTACCTTCCTGACGTATCGATCTGCTCCAGATCAGGTCTTACGATCACGGAATTTTTTCATAACAAGAAATTTAGATCTCTTTTCCCAAGTCGGGAATTTTGAGCTGATGGAAGCCCCTGCGGCAACCCCAGGTGGCAACAATGGTTCACGGATGGGTCCAAAACTGAGCAGGGTATAGGTGTTGCAATCGTGGGACCCAACACCAGAATCTCTACCGCAATGGGCATCTGGCCCAGCATCTTTCATCCTTCTCAAGGGAACTAGGGGAGCCAGCATTTATTCAGACGGCCAAACCGTTATTAGGGCATTGTCACCCTAGAGCATCTCCTCCAGGATGGTTAAAGAATGCCATAACTGTCTCCAAACCCTGTCCGCCCGGAACAAAGTCGTGCTATGTTGGGTGCCTGGACACTCGGGAGTGTATGGTAATATGATCACTGACGATCTAGCACGACAGGGTGCCTCCACCCTGATTACATCTCCTGCGCCGTTTTATGGTATTGGTTGGTCCACGATCAAAACCTTGATAAACAAATGGGCCGCAGGAGAACATAGGAGACACTGGTTCTCCCTTCCGGGGCTTCGTCCAGCAAAAGTGCTTGTCAAACATCTGGATACGATCAAGACAAAAGGTCTTGGCAGAGCGGAACTAAAGCTCCTGGTAGCTTACCTATCTGGCCACCACACTGTTAGATACCATCTACAGAAAATTGGCCTATCGGACTCTACAGAGTGCAGTCTCTGACTAGAAGACGATGAAACCACCAGACATATTCTGTGCGACTGCCCCAGCGCTGGTATGGGACAGAGCCTGTCACATGGGAAAGAAACGAATGAGTCCCTTCCATCTTAGGTCAATACCAACAAAAGACCTACTGCTATTCATGCGGAATGTGCAAAGTCTTTTGCTTTAATTTAATGGGTATGGTACAAAAGACATTTGTGATGAACCCTTTCGGTGGAAAAATAAAACTTATATTTTCGCGTTGGGTAAAATTCCCATTGCAAATAACTTCACATAAAAGGCAGCAAAATGAAGATGAAAACTTTCGACGTGCCAAAGGAAAAATATATACAGTAAAAAAAAAAATATATAAAAATATTGTGAACCTCAAAGAGAACGTTGTACAAGGTGAGGCGCTGAGGTGCTGCCCACAAAAATAGTTTTTGAAAAAGTTTATTGCTAGTTTCTTTTCTTTCAATGAAAAAGTAGAATGAAACAAATTACTTTATATTTTCGCTTTTTTGTGCATTTATGCCCTCTACCTTAAAGTACTGAGACTGGGCAAAATATGCAGAATAATGCTTTATTAAGGTTTTCTTTGCGATGAAGTGATAAAAAATGTAGAGCAGCAATCTTTATTCGACATGGTTTGCAACTCTTATTATTAGTAATCGATAAATTTTTGGAACTTTGCAATAAAGATTTGCTTAGTTACTAATAGCTAGTGAAAATATTCAAAGTCGAACAGATCGGCATAAAATTGGCCCCCTATAATTATTTTTACCGGCATAAAAGATATGCATGCAGAGATATTCTTGCTGGGAGCGTACTCTAGTGCTAGCGGCCAAGAAGAAACGAAGACCAATCAAAATACGTAAAATAATATTTTAGTGCAAATCCCCTGATTGGAAAAAATATAAAGGTAGGGGCAAGGGATAAAGAAACATCTTTTTTAGTTAGAGTACGTGAGTTGGTTGTCCCTGACTAAGACCAAGATTTGATTTCAAATTATATATATATAGCAATGTCTGCCTGTCCATATATCTGCACATCTGTCCATATGGGTAAAAGAATCTCAAAGACTAAACGAGCTATGGAACTGAAATTTTCCCAAAAGATGCGCATAATAGGCTGATCAAGTTTTGCGCTATATTTAAATATCTTCCCCCGTTTCCTCACAGTATAGCTTCGCGGCTCACACAAACATTATAAAAGATATTAAATCTAGTTACTTTAAAATTTCGATTGAAAACTTTAAAAGATAAAATACGAGGTATATTGAAAATTTATCTAATAAGACATTTAAAAGCAAACACTATCGATAAGAACTAAAAGCTAATGCTTTGAAGCTTAATAGATAAATACGTGACCTCAGCGCCCAAACATAAAGTCAGTATACAAGAGCAAAAGAAGATTTCGAGATTTCAAAAGAAGCGCAGGAGAGGAATATTAGGAGTAGACAGCTCAACAGGAAGCATTTAGAAGTTCGGCGATCAGAGAAAAAGAGGAGTGCAGGCTAAGGCTGAGCAGACAAGAGATACGTTAATGAGGAATGGATATCTTAAATTTTTTCCGCCTGAATACTCTTCGTTTGGGAAGCAAATTCTATTAGAATGCTATGTAGAGGCGAAAGAGAAATAGAAGCTATTGCTCCAGGTGAAGATTTTAGATTGTGTATCAGAGAAATGTACTTATTCTACCATGGTATTTTTAAGTGGAGCGGGACCGACTATATACAGATTGAACATGATTGAAATAAAGAAGGTTACTGGGAATATTATGGTCTGGATGATCGGATTTTGTTATTTTTATTGTAGCATTGGGATGCACTTTATGGAAATTGAGAATTTTTGAAAGTATGGAATAGTCTGGATGATAGTTTAGTTGATCATGCAAGGGATACGTTAATGAGGAATTGATATCTTCATTATTTTCTTCTGAATCCGTTCCCTTTGTTTGAGCAGCTGAAAATACAATTAGAAAGCGACGTCCAGGCGAAAGAGCAGGAATAGCTATGGCTCCAGGTAGGGATCTTAGATTATGATTCAGAGGAGTTGCATTATTTCACCATGCTATTTTTAAGACATGCAACTGAATGAACATGATGGAAAGAAGGAGGTTTCTGAGGATTATGGCCTGGAAAATATGATTTTTATTTTTTTTTTTGTTAACTATAGCATGGCAATGGGATGAACATTATGGAAATTGAGAATTGTACAAGGTATGTAAAAGAGCTGTGGGATTGCAATTTTCCCAAAGATGCGCATAATATCTTTTCCCATTTCCGTAGTATAATATCGCGGCTCACACAAACATTATAAAAGATATCGGATCTCTTACTTCAAAATTCGATTGAAAACTTTAAAAGTTAAAAAAACAGGTATATTAAAGTATTTATCTTATGACACGTTAAAAATCAAACACTCTGGATAAGAACTAAATGCTAATGCCTTGAAACTTAATAAATAAATACGTGGCTTCAGCGCCCAAATATAAAGTCAGTCTACAAGAGCAAAAGAGAGATTGGGAGTCAGAATTCTCGGAGTTGGATAAAAAAGACTCTACCGGGGTTGGCACTCAAAGCACGCAGGGAGTGGAGCCTAGCTCTTTTTAGATAACTTTACCTGGTACTGGGTCTCTTAAAATCTGCGTGCCTAACTTTAATATGTAAACAAAACTCTTTTGTGAAAGTAAAAATTTAGCTGCAAAGTCAGTTTTACAGACAGTCCTAAAAAATGGTCATCGAATAGACCTAAATTCAGCAATAAACTTGCCAAAAGACTTCATAAATTTAGGCCCACTCTTCTTTAAAAATCAATCGATTATATTTGTATCATTTCACTTTCTAACCAAAAGTGTTACATCATACCAAATCTTTTAGCGTATTCTTAGATTATTGAATAGTCACTGAATCTCGCAGACTCTTTGACTGACCCCAAGTGTTAATCAGCATAATCGATGCTGCAACAACAATATTAATAGAGACAACAAACAAAGGTAACAACAACAAATGATTTGCTATGAAATCGAAATCTGACAAACTGCGGGCATGTAAGTTCCACTGAGTTCCAAGCGTGAGCATTTTATTAGCATATTTATGAGTAAAAGTGAAAATGATAATAAATAGAAATACAACAACAAGAAAAAAGAGCTGGCAAATATTGACAACAGTTCAATGAATAAAATAAAACCAGCTAAAATAAAAAATTGTTAAGAGAATTTGGGCGCAAAGCCGCGATGCATACCTAATGTGAACAATACGTCAGTCAGTATGGTTGGATTCCATCAAATCCTGAGCACTACAACTTGTCAAAGTTGTTCAACTTGCTTGAGCCCATCATCTTCAAGTGTCGGCAGCTACAGTCATACTTCACCGAGATGATCACACATTTATGTGATATCTATGTTGGCCTAATAGACGCTAAACAAATAATGCCCACTTTCACAAAGTGATGCTTACTAAACTCTCTGCTTCCTCAAAACACTGGGCTCTGATTATTGACCAATATTGACATATCAAACAGAGAGTAATAGCAAGTTTTGAACATAAAAGAAATTACTTTTGTAAAGCATTTTCGTATATTTCGTTTTCTAGAGCCATAAACCTACCTACTGGCCCCAATTTGCGCAAAAACTTTAGACAGTCTTTGACATTGTCTAGTTTGGACCTCGCTGAGCCTCATTGTGTTGGGTTGTCAAATTGATTATTATGGTGTTTTCATTGATTTTGCGCTCTCATAAAGCAGATGATGGCCAGCTTTCGTTTCATATCGTTGAGCTTGATGGTCATCATGTGCACTCTAGGGTTAACAACTACTAACAACTACTGCCATGTACTATTTGTTTCCGCTGCTTGCACACACCACATCAATCAATGGACGACAGACATCATTATAAGCCACACACGTGCCACAGCATGTGTCAACAGCCAGCAGTAAGTACAGTAGGTGCATAAATTTCTAGTACGCTTTGTTTGAACCGGTTCATGTGAAAAGTAGTGCACTTTTACACATATACACCTAACAAGCTGGCCCCCCCACAGTAAAAGTTGACTTTAATCCTGAAAACCAACTGACAATAAATTATCTAAACAAAAAAAGTCATACAACTAACTGTTACAGTCCCAGATGCAACCACTTCTCCCAGATCTTCTCTTTCAATCGCAGACCGAGTAATGCGCTACAAAAGTTATAATTTTTGTACAAATTGGTGGTTGCCCCGCGTTACTAAAGTGTTGTTCAACACTGACAGTTGTACTTAAACTAAGCAGGCACAACTTTTAAGCTGCATGCAACCTGGTGGCAACTTTTTCTGCAAAGTTTTTTCAACAAGTTAAGCGCATGCAGTCGCTGACCCTTGAAAAAACTCCCATCGAAAAACTTGTTTGTCTAGTTAAAACATTTCAATTAGTAAATACTCGGAAAACGTTTCTAATAGGATTTATTTATATATATATATAAATATATATATATAATATATACATACATTTCTTTTTTACATCGGTTTTCAGACAATAAGGCAATGTACCATGTTTTTTTTTATTTGCAGCTATTTATTTATTGGCAATTATCCTATAAATTCAAAAGGTTATAATCCAATATTGGCATAAAAATAAATCGCTATACACTAAATTGACTAAAATAACTAAAGTGACCGTCTAATAGCGTCAATTTTCCAAATAATAGTTAAAAATATCAAATTTTAACAGCAAGTTTCCGCTGAAATCTACTATTGTGTTTTTCTAATAGTATTTAAAAAATTTTGCACGTACTTATACTATTAATTGTCGAACGTATTGTATTTTTTATATTCTGGGAATGCTAATAAGGCTTACAAAAAAGAGAATGCTGAAAAAAAAAACCAACACGTATAATTTTATACTAGACTAACCAAAAATGAATTTAAATTGAACAAATTTACAACGGCAATGAACTTTTAACCACACTTTTATTTCTGCGAAATGCATTTTCTATATAACGAGCGAATATTCCGATTCCATGTAGAAAAATTACATTTCCTAGAATTGCATACACCAACTCGATTGAGTATACGGCTATTTTTAGATTTTTCTGTTTAAAAATGTGGTATGTACTAAGTAGTATGTACATCTGCACCCTCGTAACATTTTTGCAGCTTATCATGATTTAACAGATGAAGCTAATGTTGGATGCATCTTGATTATCCGCTAAATATAGGCCATCTGGTGGTACCTAAAGTGCATGACATCCTTTAAAGGACATGAGTAATAAAATTAAGTTACCAGTAAGTTCTGCCTGGTTCTCATCAGTTCTTTTTAATTTTCTTACAATAACTTATTGCAAGCAATTGTGAATTTAATTTTTGATAATTCCCATTAGCTTACACAAATAATATGAAAAATTTTCGACATCTACACACCTAAAAGAACCTCGTGTTTACGCGGATACGAATTTACGCGGTTATTCGGGTTGAAATTCTTAAGACCGCGTCAGAAAAAAAAGAAAGCTGATGGTTTGCCATCTGTTAGAGGTTTTCAATTCGCAGGTAATGTTAAGCCTATATGCGATGTAATTATGTAAGTGTAATGATATTCGTGAGATATACGCATTTTTGAGAAAATTGGTTTTAATGTATGCATATTAAGCCATATATGTATCAAAAAACTGGTATTGTTGTTAGTTAATCAAATGTCTTGGGGCCCAACATCGCTTTCAATCATTTAGACGAACACTGCTAAATGAGCGTATTGTGTGCAACGTCTGCGAGTAGGCATGTCAAAAATTCGAAGTTTGTTCGAAAATGATTTGCACTGGGATCAAACTTCAGCAGATGCTGCTATTACTGCTCATCCATATCAAATACGTGTTCTAATTGCAATTACTCTGGCAACATGTTTTCCATCAAATCCACCTAAATTGTGGATTAAATATCAAGATTATTTATCAAAGATATTTTGTATTCGAGTACGTCAAGCAAAACGTAATCCAGTGATGGAATTTACGCCGGTAGTTTACAATGAAGCTTTAATTCATATTGAAGATCTATGCTTGGCGATGGTTAATAAAGCATTAGAAAAATTGGGAATAGCCGTCTTCGATAATCGATTCTAATGCATTGATGATATTTCAATTGGACAGCCTAAGACTTGCAGCATTAAAGGTTAAAGTTGTGTTTTTACCTCCAAATACGACGTCGTTGCTGCAACCAGTAGACAAAGGGATAATCGACTTTCAAGGCGCTACAAGCATGTCAGCGTTTCGACATATCCTAAAAATCTTAATAAAATTTTTATTTTGTTCAATATACGACTAAAGTCAAAACTTTGAAGCGTTAAATAGCTTAGATAACGGGATATTTGGAAGGTTATGTCAATAACCTGACGTGCTATTGTTTTATTTTTGACGACGGATTCGGACTTAGCGACCCCAAAAACATATGGTAAACGATGGTCTGACCCCCGGTATCGGAAAAAAAAATGTTATAAAGTTTTTTGAAGTTATGTCGAAACCCTGAAGTGCTGTGGTTTTTTGGACATCGGATTCGAATTCAGCATTATAGTACACATCGGCTCACTAGTTTTGCCAATGATTGCTTATTAACAGTGAAAACTGTTTCAAGGCATAATCCTCAAAATGGTTTGGCAGTTTTTTTTTTTGATGGATGGATATAGTCGGATGGAAGGACTTAGAGAAACAAGCGATGACTTTTGTTATATCTGCGAAGATAGAAAGCAGCCATTACCCACTATTTGACTTTTGGTGCAATGCGCTGCACTTTATAGAAACCGCCTTTAATAAATAGGAAGCCTGTTTTCAAATATTTATGCATTTTGAAAACTATCCATTGCGGACCTGCCTCTTTTCATCGAGTTCTCAAAATGTTTTGACAAGAAAAACGATTAAGCCATTTAAAATATCGCCCAAAAGCTTTTTCACCCAATTATCATCGATTATTGATCAAAAAAATCATGGTTCCTAGTTACATTGATTAAAAAATCATGGTTCCTAGTTATATTGATCTTCAAGAAACAGGAGTCACGATGATGTGTCTATGTCTAATACTTTTTCTTTCATGCTGCTCATTTTGGTATAAAACACGTGAGTGACATTTGTTTTTTTTTTTTTTTGTTGAGGTGTTACTCATCACTTTTCTTCTTCTCTTTTGCACAGAGTACAAAAATAGGTCTAGACGTAACTAATACCAGAGATTTCCAACATATAATTAGAAAATCCCTACCGCATTTACAACATATTTTTAAAATGTCTAATTATAAATAAGATTTATAAACAAACAAAAACTTCTTTATGTCGTAAAAACAAAGTAGGAAATTGCAAAGTGAAAGACAGTCTGCTAGCTACTCCTACCACTCTCTACACAACTTTTTCCCCCGTTCAACACATTTGCAGACAGTAAGTAATTACCTATTTACCTATATTTGATGTGCATTTGGTATTGGTATTTGTTAAACTCTAAAAATTTGCAGCTTGAAAGAAAACGAAAGTCCAAATAGTAGTTCGACAGAAACCTGAATCAAAAAATGACCGAATGACCGAATAACAACTTGCACTGACTTCCGTTGGTATTGTCTTTGAGATAGCAAAAATTGAAAGACATATTCAAGCGTTATGCGTTTTCCTTTCATATCATTTGACATTTTCACGTAGAGAGGGAGACAAAAATAGACTAGCAATTCTGCTCTGCTCTGCTCTGCTCCACCATGATAACACCCAATCATCTTGGGTTACTCTGTAACGTTTTTCATTAACGTCTAATTTTCCGCACAAGCAAATTTAAGCTCAAAAGAGAAACTTCCTTTTGTCGCTATCTAAACAGTTGTTGCTGTTGCTGGAGACGCTGTCACCGAACCAAATTGTCGCCTCCGTCTCAACTCATCAATGTCAGCTGCGAAACATGAAGCGTAGAAAATGAAGATGACGTCTTTCCGACACTCTCTTGCGCGCCAACTACGTCACATGATCAACACTTTGCACTGTTAAGCATAAATAGTTTAATCAATAGATGTGGATTTTCTTAGCTAATTTAAGGTCGTGATAGTATAAAATATCTTCAAGATGATGGTGAGTATAATCTGCTGAATTCCAAACTGCATGCAAAATCAGCTCTTAATTAATTTGTAAGAAACTTTAAATAGATAAGCAGTTGATTAAAAGGGAAACTGATTGAATAATAGTTGAGGAAAAAATTAGAGCTCTCGAAAATATTAATCGCTTATGAGGAATTTTTAGAAAGATCTAAAAATCATGTGTTTGTACATTGTAGTTAATCTATTTGATACAATCTGTATATAATACTGATGAAGAAACTGAGATCCCAATGATATTTAAGTCTTGCGCAGAGATGATCCACATACAAATGGTAAGGATTTAAATTGCATTACGCTGATTGAATTTTAACAGTCTTCTATGATATGAACGTAATTTTTCGTTTGATGAAAATGGCTTAAACTCTTTGCGCGATACTTCTGGCATGAATAAAAAATAGTTGAATAAAAAATTACAGCTCTCGAAAAAATTAAATGCTTAGGAGGAATTTGTATAAAGATCTTAAAATCATTTCTTTGCACATTGATACATTTAATCTACCTGATACAATCTGTTTGTAATGCAGATAAAGAAACTGAGATTCCAATGATATTTCAGTCTTGCGCCGAGCTGATCCTGGTGCAGATAATGCCGACTTATAATAAAAAATTAATTCTTTTATGTAATCCGAAATTTTTAAATGGAGCAAGATATAAATAATGAGGAATTTTAATTAAATTTCGCCGATTGGATTTCTAACCATCTTCTATGATATGAACATAAATTTTCGTTTTATGAAAATAGCTTCAACTCTTTTCACATAAATACTTCAGGCATCAATAAAAAAATAGAGACCTGATGTTCAACATATCGATTGCGACGCTAAGGTCATCGCCAAGTCAAATTCATCTCCAACATCTGGGATGACTTAAAACTTCGTCTTTCCGTATGTTCAGCCAAATGGATTTGTAATAGACAACCTCTTTGTGATGTTAGATCAAACCGCCAAAGTGCAAAAAGAGTAATAATTGTTTTAAGTCTATTCCAATCCATCAAAGAAAATGAGAAATTGAGGGTTTCAGCAAGATTTACAAGAATCTTATTCCACAATTTATTCATACATATATTTCGTGATCAAGAGATATGAACTTGAGCTCTCTACTTGTAGATCAGCATATATATAGTATATAAAATAATTTATCAACCTTTAAAAAAAGTAAATTAACCTTGTTGCGCTCTTTTTCACAGAGTACTTCAAGTTAATTTCAATCAACAAATTTTGAACGAAGCGCAAGCCCATCAGAAAAATTTTGATCATGTGACGTCACGCCTTACAACTTTTCTTCGCTGCCGAAGAAACGTCAACTTATTTTCTTCACATCTTGTGTACAATACCCACTAATATAATTTTAACTCGTGCTCTTAACATGGCCAATCGCTCTCTGCTTTAAGCACATGCCGCTATTCCGCCTTACGTTACGTTACGTATCGCTACGTTACGCCAAAACTGGTTGCTGTCGATCGCTGCGTCTTTAGCGGGCTCCAACTGTTAGCTGCTTTCGCCTAAGCCAGTCCGAAATTATACGAGCTGCGTGTTGGACGCTGCCACGGAAACGCCGCGTTTAAAACTCTTTCTCCGCAAATACGTGAATTGATTTTGAAAGCAAAAGCCAAAACGTTAACAGAAACAAAAACAAAAAAAGTAAAAAAAATATAAAAAAACGAAACGCATTGATTAAGCCAAATGCCGCTTACCGTCTCTTAACTGTAACCCGTTTTGTAATTTACCATTTTGCCGAAAATTGTTTATCATTGTCATGTGCGGCTGCTGCAACAATTTGCTGCAAATAGCTGGCTTTGGTAGTGCCGCATTGCAGCGTCATCTGGTTTGAGTTGAGTTGAGTCCGGTGTGGAGCGTTTTTCTGGTGCAGTGAAAACAAAACGCACAAATTGCATTGACTGTGCGTCCGTCAAGCAATTCCAAAGAGGGAAGTGTAGTGAAGTGTAGTGTGGCAAGTGAAAAGTGGCAAGTGGCAAGTAGCAACTTGCATTTGGTCAGCATTTCAGCAGGCCAACCGTCAACAGTTGCTGCAATTTTGAATACAGCCAAACGAAAGTTGCAAAAGAAAGTGAGGCAAAAGAAGTTCGTTCTGTTCAATGTGCAAAATTCAATTATACATAAGATTGTCGGATCCCACAAATCCAACGCTGAATGCTCCGGCTTTATAAAAGGTAAATTGAGTTATATTGATAGCCAACACACAGCCCCCAACTTAGCCTGCCATCATTAATCAAAATCATAATAACAAAAAAAAAAGAGATTTACTTTTATTTACCAAAGTTGCTTGAACCCTGTGTGGACTGGAGGAGTGCTGAGCACTCTAATTATAGTAAATTTTCAAGCAACAATTAAATTGCAAATTCATAGTATATAGATTTGTACGCATTTACCAACAACTATTTGTGGCAACTCTTGCGGCTGCTGCCACTGCTGTAAGCAGCGCAGTCACCGTTGACAGCAACGTCTACGTCAGCTGCTTTGTTCGACGCGTTAAGTTACCTTCACTTTAACAACTTCAAACAAAATGCCAACAGCAGCGTAAACAATAACAAACAGCAAAAAAAAACAACAAACTACAACAAAAACAATAACAAAAAATATAACAAGCAACAAGAAAGTGAGTTTTGCTAAGGGCCCCGCCGAATTGGAGATACTCTCGAAGGTGGTTCATATAAAATATTTCAGGGTGATCAGATAAGAACGGTAGAAATTGGTGCAGGATTTATTTTTAAGATATATTACTGGCAGTGCTTTTGGGTCTAATCTCGAATTTTTGACCAACATTTTCATTGTTCATGGTCGTCTGGCAGCACAATTTAATATGGATGTACAATCCAATTAGACAGTCTGGCGATAACCAATTCAGCTTATCAGCGCCAATTCTGGGCTGCCCCAATACAGGTGCTAAAATGTCTACCTTTTTTTTGTCTGTTTGGTGTCATTAGTTCTAAAGAGTTCACATAGGCTCGAGTATTGAAACGGTGTGACGTCACTCACAGCTGGAAAGCCTGTCTTTCCTATCTGGACGTCCTTCTAAATATTATATTTAATTTGTATAATACATTCAACCTATAGTACTATATAAGTATGACAACCAAGATGGTATTTGGTTACAACCTAGAAATTGGTATAAATTTTAAATGCAAAGTTAAAACGATTTAAATTCTATCCTAAAAAAACGAATATATCGAACGTTACATTCAAATCTTCAGGGCTGCTGAGAGAACAGTATCAGCCGGCATTGACTATCGACAGTACCTAATCGCATATATCTCAGTAACGAAAGTTAGGTATATTATGAAGTTTGTGATGAGATTGAATATGAAATGCTCCATTGCTTCAAAATTCTTTGAGGCTTTTAAAATGTTTTTTAATTGTTTGAAAAACACAAATGTTTTTTTTCAACACGCAACTTGTAATGAAAATCTAGATTTATTCTAAGTCATATCTTACTCAAATTTCCTCTTTCTCTAATTAGGATTTACTGCCTGTACCCTCCTGCTGCTTTCTAGTGATATTTTGATAGTTAACCCAGATATTGAAGTTTACTACAAAATTTAAAATTCCGATTAGAAGCCGTTTTAAAAATTTTGTTTATCTCTATCTAACTACTGAAATTACAATATCTCTTTTCGGCCTTCTTACGAATAATCTCTTTTCGGAGAATACTGGTCTGCATAAGATCAACATGAGATCTTTAATTACTACGTCATTAATTGGGCATGGTTTTTTTCAGTTTATAGTTCGATGCCTTATTTAGTTATGAAAATAAGTTCAAAAAATTCTAGAACTCGTTTAAAGGCCACAGCAAAGAATATTGTTAACTAAACAAAGTATGTTTCCAGAAAGCTATAAAGTATAGATTTTAAATAATACCGAGCCTAGATTGGGTTTCTCCACTTTTTGCTTTGGGCTACCAGACACATTTGCTAATGTAATGAGAATGGGTTCATAGAATTCGTACTATTTGCAATAATTTAGCGAAATATGCGATTTCTAAAACGTGCGAAAGAATATTTAAATGAATAACATAAGATCTCTTTAATTGTACGCCAAGGGCTCAGGAGCTCCAGTATTTTTTTTGATGTGCTATTTTTTGGGGAACTTTTAGTATTAGCATTCGTCGATGGGCTAAGCAGAGCATTTATTTTTAATAACATTTTTAGGAGCGTTTCAATATACAATGTACAGTAGAACTCCCTCTTACTAAATTCATACGGGAACAGCTACTATTGGTTCGTTATATTGAAAATTCTTTATACCCAAATCCATTTAAATTAGATTATAATATTAAAAAATGCACTATCCATTTTTCATTGACGATACGGTGACAAGCTTTAAGGGGGGAAACCAGTTTAAGCCGATCGAAAGATCGACTTTTTTATTTTGAAATTTTTATTATAATTAGTCAAGAATATGTGGTCAAATTTCGCATTATTCCCATTGCTATGAGGACATAAGTGACCGACCGTCGATCCGGAGTCGAAGAGCGCGGTAGTTTCAAACACCTTTTAATTGAAACGACTTTTTTCAACTTTTGGGCATTCTAACTTGAAAAGTTAGAACCAATCGTTCTGAAATTTGGTGTGAACATTCTTTGAAATTGTCAATTTTTGTACACAATCAAGTTTATATTCTTAGGAAATGTGTAATAACAAAAAATATTGTGATGATTACAGATGAAGATTGTTATCATAGGAATTCCAACCACCACAATACTCCTATGGCAATCGTTCATTGACAGCACGATCTAACGACACTATTTCCGGCAGAAATAACTTGAAAAAATTCTTTATTCTCCCAAATTTAAAGAAATTCTGTTTTTTCATTCCCTATGTAAAAAATGCACGAAAAACAACAAAATCTCGGCCTCCTAAACCGGTCTTCCTCTTTTTATGGTTAAGGGTTAAAGGTCCATTCCCTTGGTAAAATAATGAAAAAATATCGTTCAAACTTCAAGTAATTCGGATTTCCCAACACGGTAGAAAACGTATTAACAGTATAAAAATCCAAATTGATCTTTTATTTTAAATAATGCAGCTTAAAAATACAATAATTTAATATTCGTAATGCGACAAATAAGATCAAAGATATAGAATACATAGGAAATATGGGAGAGATTTAATTATTATGGCAATGGCTATCGGCTTAAAAGAGCACCGAAGATCAAGTATTATGCCTACATTTGTGAGATGTACATATATGTAGAATTAGATGATACCAAATTCTTTATGCTGACTCGTATTCATCTCTGATAACGATTGAATCATGCATTTCTGTCCGTCTTTATTTATATCCTAAAACACCTAGATAAGAGATAAATTTAGTCAAAATGAAATTTTTCTGATAATTGTTATGTAAGCATCGAAACTTCAGAAATAAAAGGAAAAGATTTTTAATCTCTCTCCTCTTTTTTTCAAAACATACTGCTAAGCAGCAGATTCCGTCTGCCCGATGCTGCTTACAAGAAACATGTTATAGCCAGCGCACTCTATTTAAAGGGTATAAAGGCAACCAATTGTAAAATTTTCACCGTCTATCGAAGCGTTTACGCGACGAGTTCACTAAATAAACGTTCGACATTTAATGTTAAACTTTAAATTGAGTTTTGTAAGAGTGTGTGTGAGTGTCTGAGTATCTGTATCTGTGTGGGCTAGGAAAGTCCATTGAAATTAATTGTTCAAGATGCGATTCGTGGTTATATAACACAATGCTGCTGTCCTACCTCAATATAGCTATCAGCACAAAGCTGTTCAAAGCAGTTAAAAATATACCCAAAAAAAAAACAACAAAAGATACGAAGATACAAATCGAACTGTGTGACGTGTTGAGCTTTTTGTCTTTTATTTTTATGTCACTTTCTTTTTGTAGAAATGCGTAAAATGCGTCATGCACTGCGCCTACTTCGGGAAGATACTTGTACATACGAGTATATCTATCTATCGATATGAAAGCGGTCTTTACGGAACTCGAACAGCACTCAAGTGATCTATAAAATTGTTTGTTAAGCTGCAAATTATGAGTAATAGATAGCTTGTAGACAACACCTAAGCCATAATTAGCCGCGCTTCATCGAGCCAGCGCGGTTTTTGTGGTCGGTCTGGCTGCATATGCAACATGGCCAACTGCTCTTAGCCTGATTTCATGGGCGCTTGATTACAAAACTGTTTGGTAACTGTAAGTTAAACTATAAGTTGTGGCTTGTTCAAGCATAAAAATGGGACTACTCAAATGTAAAATGTTAATCAAGCCTTGAGTTGCTTCCTTGGAACGCCCTCAGATACAACTCGCACTTTCATTTTATGTGAGATACATTTTTTATAGCATACGTAGTACGTGTATCTGGCACTTTGGTCACTCTGAGGGGATTGCAGATTTTGAGTAGACTTTAACTGGTTTTTATGAGCAAGCAACTTTCTTACTTGTTGGCTAAAGTATCTGAAGCATTTTTTAGTTTTTTTTTTTTTTTTTTGCTGTCTTTTTGACACAGCTGCACTCAACAGCACTTGTATCTGACAGATACAGGCTACACATACTACACATATATATGCATATACTGTCGACTGGGGAAATGAAAATGCAATTTCATGTTTGCTTCATTGCACAAACCAACAAAAATTTGTTAGTAAATACTCTATTTATTTTTTGTAGTAGTTGACAACAACCTTTAAGGCAGCCATGTATCTGGCAGATACAATGTCAGCAGCAGCTGTGTGTGGCAAGACTGTTAAAGCTAAAGCTCAAAATTGCAGTGACATGAATAATTTAACAACAAGTTACACTTTATTTGTAAGATACAAACTACATACTGCCAGATACAAGTGTTGTATATGTAATGGCTTATTAACCGAGTTAGGCAACACTTTTATTTTAATGACATAAATACCCAAAAAATAACAGCGCGAAATTTGTCGCTGCCACTTTCTAAATACCAGAAATTATTACGGCTACAAATAAAACTAAACTGCATACATAAAGTATCTAGACATACGTAAAAGATACGTTAAAGCTTAAAGCTGGCATATAAATCACTTAATTTTGATGGACAGCTACGCCCTTTGAGATACAATCAATGCTTAATGGCCAACAATATGTACGCCTAATTGGCAGCTAATTGGCGAAAATCGCATTTCACTTGACTGCACAAAAAACAAAACACGTATTTGCAATAAGCCAAAAGCAGGCAACAGCCAGGTTAATGTCGTAACCGAAATTCCAGCATCAAAGCCAAAGCCAATGCCATTAGCACGCAGTGAAAACTGGAACTGCTTGCCGAGTCTGGGTTTCAGCCAGAACGGGGTTTCTGCTTCTCCTACCTACTCGTTCTAAGCCTGCTTTGACCAAAACATGGCAACAGTTATGGTTATGTCACAACAATACTACAGTTAGCCATGGCCTGTTTACGCTCTTGACCTCCTCCTAACTGTCTCGCACTTAACGCCATTTGTCAAGTTACTTCAGAAACGAGTTGTGCTCTTAATTGTCGCATTATTGTCTAACTGACAGTCTAACTTTAGTACCATGTCAAGCTGCTAACAATAACTGACAGTTGACTCTTATTGGCCCTAGTTCGCTTTGTATCTATATTTTAATATCTCTCTGGTACAACGAGCGAGTTCGCTATGACGCTCTAGTTCCATATTTTTTTGTATATAAATAAGCTTCCATATTTACGCTGTCGGGCTGCTTGTAAAGTTTTCCCGACTTAATCAAAAAAGTTCGTTTTGGCTGGTTTAATAGACGCAGATACAACGCAGATGATGACAGTAAAAGTAAAATTCAAGTGAAAAGCCTAATGCGTAATGTCAAACTTAAGATACTCTTCATAATGGAATAGTTTGACAAAATAGAATAGTTACAGGTCATTAGCATAGTTTTCCAAGAATAACTTGAAGTCATTTTAAGGATTATTGAAAGAAAAGTTTGCGATAAATTTCCAGGAATTGTTTATTATTTTAATAATAATGTAGTATGAAAGTAAAGCTTAGACTTAAACTAAAGACAAAAATGTCAGTTACATTTTTAAATACTTTCAAACTTAGCAAACACTTTATGCAAGCAAATTTTTAGGTAATAATTAAGATTTTTATTTGTCAAATCTCAGCTATCTCATTCATAAAAAATAAGTTCGTTTAGTGTTTTTCTAAGCTTCAGAAGCAGTTGAGACGGCTTGAAGTCCGAGAAAATTTCAGATTATCATCGTTCTCCTCCCATTTCACCAAACAATTAATCAACATATCCAGCTAACAATCCTACTCTCTCCCTTAATCTAATTATGTTGTTTTCTATTACCTTTTAAGAGATTAGTTTTTTCTTTTGTAGATAGAAATCTTCATTCGAAAATGTATAAAATGATGTAAAAACTATGTCTGTTGGTTGTAGATAGCTAAAAACAAATGGGCTGCAGGAGAACATAGGAGATACTGGTTCTCCTTACCGGGTCTTCATCAAGCAAAAGTGCTTGATGTCTGTTACATAAGAGCATGGTCACTGTTTCTTTTCTATGACATAGAAGGCACCTCAGTCCTTCATGCTTTTTGTAAAAAGTCAGCTGTCTGTCAAATTTTGTCTTCAATTGAGTGGTTTTTCGAAATGAGTGCTGTTTACGTCTCTCGCTTTGAGGCAATTTTTCTATGTTTGCATAAAAAAGGACCCAAATTAACGCAAACTGATGCTGCGAAATATATGGGAAAGTCGAAGCAGTTCGTTAGCAAGTGGATAAATCGCTTTAAAAAGGTCGATAACGTTGATGATTTTCCTGATCGCGGAAGTGCAAGCAAAGTCTCAAAGACGAAAAAAAGATTTTCGCATTGTTCTCGAAAGATCCAACTTTGACTTCACGTGAAGCTGCTGTGAAATTAAAAGCAAAAGGGGTTGACATATCTTACGGAACGATTTACAGGCACTTGCTTGCCTTACTTTGGAAAAACCAATGTTGAGTGCAAAACACGTTGAAAAACGATTGGAAGGGGCGAAGGAAAACTTGGACCGCGAGTGGAGCAAAGTAATTTTTTCTGATGAATCCTGCTTCTGGGCATTTCCGAGCATCAAACACGCCTGGACAACCTCCACCAGTAGGATGCTTCAACTGTTAAACACCCCGTCAAGGTTCATGTTTGGGGGTGCTTCTCAAACAAAGGTTTCGGTACTTTGTTTTTATTTACCGAGAATTTAAGGGGCACACCTAGTGTGACAACCTAAAAAAAGGCCATTTTTTGGGAATTAAAAAAAAAATAGTGAGTCCATCTATTTAAAATTTTGAGGGTATATTTATACATGTTTTGAGAATACACAGTAAAATTTTTGAAATAAAATATTAAATATTTTTGAAATAACACGCCATTTCAGGTATATCCCGTAGCCAATGCAACTATCTAACTGCCGAGCGGCTACTCTTTTAAATGGCTATAACTCAATAACTATTTAAGATATCGATTTAAAACTTTAGTATGTTATTTTTAAAGGTATAACCTATCGAAATATGGAAAAAAAAAATCGATTTTTTGAAAATTTCACACTAGGTGTGCCCCTTAAATGCCGAAAAAATGAATAAAATATATCAAAAGGCTTTGTTACCATCTGCTAAGCAATGGTATATCAAGAAAAATTAAAGCTGGATCCTTCAAGAGGACAACGATCCGAAACATCGGAGTCGAGCGTGTAGCGAGTGGAAGGCGCAAAACGGTGTTCTCACTTTAGATTGGCCATCTCAGTCACCGAAAGCAAATCCCATAGAAAATGTGTGGGCTCTGATGAAAATGCAGCTTCGCAGACGCAAGCCATATAATTTAGATCAACTTTCTCGACAAATTCGGAAAATTTTGAGGTCTTTTCCGGTAGAATATGCAGAAAAACTAGGTGAAAGTATGCCCCGACGGTGCCAGGCCATAATTGACAATGCAGGAGATTGGACTTGATACTGAGGTATTTACATTGGGTATTGACGACCAAATTATCAATAAATTTGCGAATTTTCAAAAAATCAATTGTTGTTATTATTTTACAGCGACCACGCTCTTATGTAACAGACTGTACCTTATAGTAATTTTTTTTTATTGAGTATTACGCTCTGCATTCGGAGGATTCAGGTTATGTAAGGAAGAAGTGGTTTTGTCCACATGCTTTTTATATTTTTTTCTTCTCTTATAATGAGCAACAAATTCTGTTTAAAAAAGTTTGAGCCACAAAATGTGGAATGCAGAATCTTGTGGCCTTTGAAAAATTTAATGAAATAGGTTAGATTAGGTTTATGATGAAATGAATTGGCAAGGTGGCACAAAAAAGTGCGCGATTTTATCTGCACAGTTAGTATGACGGACAGGGTCAATTTTTTGTATGGTGGCTATATGAAATATTAGACCAATTTGGATCAAACTTCACACAAATACATACTCTAATATAAAATATATAAGAACATAAAAATTATCATTAATAATTTTTTTAATTAAGGTTTGTATGCTGTAATATTCGAACTATGTTCGATTTGTGCTCTTAGTAGATACATTTAACAAAAAAAAGGTTTGTTGCTCTTTTACGATAAAATTAAAAAAAAAATAGTCTTCCTTATATAAAATATTTTTTTACACAACTAACAAAGTTAAAGTTTTAAATGTCATATTAAAGCTGAGTCACAGCCCACAAGTACTTCAAAAAGCCACAAAATATTATAAGCACTTTGAAGATAAATATTATTGAGATATCCAGATTGTAGGCAACCCACATGCATTTGATTCGCAAAGCTTTTATAAAGACAATTTATGGAACCCCCAGATGCAACATAAATTTGCGTCATATTTTATCAGCATCTGCATATATTGTCATACATATATACCATATACAATAACATACTCCCACGCCGAATACAATTTTATTATTGATTGTTATATAATCTTTTGGCTTATTTTCTTTTTGAGACTGGTTTAACAATTTGATGCTAAGGAAAACATCTTTGAAAGAAAGTTAAGACACCAACTTTTCGTTTCCTTCCTTAAAACAAATACACAGATACACGTGTCATATGATATTTGACACGTTTGACACACTCACTTTTTATTTATATAAAAAAAAAAAACAAATAAAATACTTTATTTCGTTTCGATTTCAAATATTGTTTTAAAGAATTTGATATGTGTTTTGAATCTGAGTGCTTTGTAGCAAGGGAAATCCAACTGATTTAATTCAATTGGCAAAGCTGAAATCGTTTTTTAAATATTCTTGCTTTTCTTAGATTCTATTTTCAAATTAGATATTTATTAATAATTATTTTTTTCTTATTTTAACCAAAGTATGCACAAACCAAAATGAATTATTGGTATAAATTCACATTTTTGCATTGTTTACGAAATTTTTCAGTTGCTGAGCTCAGCTGTTAAGAGCAAAGAAAATAAGTGCCTTAATTGAAAAGAGTAAATGGAAAATGTAAGAATTTTTTCATAAGAGTTAGGTAAATATGAGAATACATTAAGAATAATAAAATAAGAAATAAATTTAGCAAATAATGAAAAAATGTGTTCGTTTTGATTTTGTGAAATTTTGAGTATGACCAAATATTAATGTATACTCGAGATTTTCTAAACTTTAGTTCTACACAACTTATGTTCTGCCCTCTTCCAAATAATTCTCATACTTCATTATTATTTTTGGATTAATTGATTTTTGTCCAACACCCCAAAGCTCAAATATGACAGACTGGATCCGCTGCAAGAACGGAAATAATACAAATAGTACTACGGAAAATAATAAGGATAATAATAATCCGGAGTATTTTTTCAATATTTACAAAAATATTCAGTTTGATATGAAAAAAAAATTTCTTTTTCTTGAATCTTTTTAGAGTAGATCTACATATATAGGTAATAATGATATCTGAAATGAATTTTTATCTAATAAAACATTAATTAAATATACAATTTAAATCAATAATAATCTTGAATAAATTAGTCATTCCCATAATTATTCGAAATGCAAGAATAATATGGTAAACTGGAATTACCCTTGGAGATTGTGGTCTACCCAAAAAAAAAAAGTATGTTTAAATTCACTGAGCAACGCCCTTTTTTAAGGAGTATCTGCTTTATTTTAATTAAAGCGCATATCCATGTTGAATTTACATATAGAAATATAATTACAAAAAAATTTTATTTCCCAAGAAATATGAACTTAACGCAAAAAAACTTTTATATTTCTCTAAAAGTACAAATTTGAACTAAAATAATTATTCCTAGAATATTATATAGCTAAAAAGGATAATATTTATTTAAATTAATTTAAATAATTTATTAATAAAATATTGGGATATACCTTATATGAAAAAAATTTATGAACATCTCTGTCATAGTGTCTATCTATCCGAAACAATTTTTAAGAGAGTAATCAGGTGATAGTGGTACGAATATGCATTCTAGAGACCACAGTTTTTACTCCGTATTGGGAATGCGAAGATTTAATAATTTCATGCAAATGAAATAATTTCAATTACTGAAACGGTCAGACATAGAATCAGGATCAAAAGTCAAGTCGATATAGCCAGGCCAGGACTTACCATATAGGTAATGTAGGCAACTGCCTAGGGGGGCAAGAATTGGGGGGGCGGCAAATTTTGTCGGAAATTGAATTGAATCTCCCGCCTATTTTGGTAATAGAACTTTTTGATGGACTAAATAAATAATTAAAGATACACGTAAAAAAACAAAGAATATAAAACGGGTACTACTCGAAAAAAGACAAGGAAATAAGATTCGATGAATCTAAAGATGGAGCATTTGAACTTGTTGGTCGGGAAAATTTGAGAATAAATACCTTCAAAACATTTAAGACTGAATTTCATCGGAATTACAAAAAAGAGAGGTAGCGTACAAAGTTCTTTATGATAAATTTTCAGTCATCACAGACATGCATTGTTTGAATGAAAAAAAAATTCGTGTAAAAATCAACTGAATTAATCAATTTCTACGATAAAGATATCGAAGCATCGTTTGCTAATCAGATAATTTTATTAAAAAATTATTGCGTTGGAAAGAATGTAAAAAAAATTTGGGGGGGCGGCAAATTTCGCAACTGCCTAGGGGCGCCAAATTCCTAAATTCGGGCCTGGATATAGCCATGTCTGTATATTCGTATGAACAAAATGATCTAAAAGAAAAAAGAACTGAACAGGTAGAAATTTGTTTTGCCACTAGATCAAACTTGCCGATTCATGCCGATATCTTGAACCTTTTCACTTAAGAAGTAGATGGCGGCTTACACCAACACTAACAAAACTAATTGGACACTCTTATACGAAATGCTTGCAAAAAATAACCTTATATAAAATCTCTTAAAGTTATAGGTGTCTTTTTGGACATCTTCCTACGAACTAGAAAAAAAACAAGGGATTTCCAACACTTTTTTCAAAGAAAATCGGCTTATAGGATATATGTTGTTCCTTCTGCATTATGGGAAAGTTCTTATTTTTTTTTTTACTTTTTGGCTTACATAGAGATGTCTTAGCATGTTCTATTAAAGGAGATGCCCGATCTTCATAGCTTTTGAGTTCATTTATCTTAAATACAAAAAACTTATATGCCAAAAACTTAAAAATTCAAAAAGGAAAGACTTTGGACGGTAGATGGCGCCAATGCTAAAAAAACACTTTTTTTTGTAACTTATGTAAGACGTCTCTTAGACGGGTACCTCAAAAAAAAAGGTGTTTCAAATCATCTAACTATCCTAATTGTCTGATGGAATTCATGTTAAATAGCTCAGCTTGTTGGTCTTAGATGTTTTTGGTGCTCTTAAAAACTTTAAACAAGAGAAATTCAATTGTGCAAATTTTTCCTCATCGAAATACATTTCGACTCCACCATTTATATACAATTAAAAACATTCCATTGCACTAGTACTTGACCTACCAATATACCAAAAATATCTTAAAAATTGAGAGCATACGACAACCTTTTATTCACCGCATATTTTCCGATACAACACAGGCATTGCCGGATGCAAAAATGTTTTAATTTAAACATTCTACAAATAATTGTTATATACAATTCCTGAACTGCAACCTTCAGAACTTCGCGACCCAGTTTACATAACCTACCAAAGGGTATAGAACCAAAAATAGCGCTGATTATGATGCTGATGCTGCTGCTGCCTGTTTCTGGTGGAGTACAAAAAGCAAACTTTGTATGAGGGCACAAAAAATATCAGAGCATGAAGTCAACGAAGCAAATATTAAAAATTTCCAAACTAGCAATGAGATACTCAGACAGTTCAGACAGCCCGACAGATGGACGCTGATGATATGCATAGAACAGAGCTCCATACTTAGTATATCTTTCTATCTATGGGTTCGTCGTCTACATGCTCCAAAACAAGCTTATAAAGCGTGGATGTGGATAGGGTAATAATATGTATAACATTTGCATGTAGATGGGCAGCGAGATAAGCTCACGTGAGCTCACTCTTTGAGCACCAACTTTGCATTAAGTAGAATTTCTACGGGTAGTTCTGATGGAAAAGCTAATTTGCATGTAAGCGCAAATAGCCAAATTGGTCAGCATGCAAATGGCCAAACGGAAAATTTCGCTGAAAAACATAATGAACATTATGAGCAGCTACTGTCTTACCTGATGCAGTGAAAATGCTTCCAAAAACTGCGGGAGAATTCATCGAAAAACCGCAATGCTACGTGGGAACAAACCAACAAAATGGTTTGATTAATGATGAAAACAAAACTCAGCCAAGTTGTGCACCATTAGTAACAAATAAAGCTACTTAGAAATTGAAATATCTCCGAAAATTTCAACAATATTTCATAGTAATTAAGTTGGGTCTTTTCAGCATACTCATAATATTATGTAGTTTTCGATGCACACAATTTTGATTGCATTAAATTATCATTATATAAAAATGTTGTCCGAAGTTGCTCTTTAAGTTTTATATAATTACAGTGTGAACAAAAAGGGCAGAAAAAAGGTGTGTTTTTTTTTAACCAATCAGACCTTTATGGAAAATTGAAAATTTGTTAAGTCACTCACCTTGACAGACACATAAACATGGAAAATTTATGAATTTCAATTAGCATAATATTAAAAAACCATTTGTAAAGGCTTTTTGCTGAAAGAAAAATTAAAATTAATTAATTATGGCAATTGAAACAAAAAGAGTCAACTGAAATGTGGAAAATTAACCCAGTAATACTTTAGGTAGCTTTACGCTTGAATACTTTTTATTAATCTCTATTTAGGGTGGAGAGAGGTTCTTATTTGGCTTAAGCTTTTTTGGTACGCTTTGACAACAATGTAGCTTAATCCCAAATGAATCAATATTACTTACAAAGGATAAACTAGCTTAGAAATAAGCGCTTAAATCGAATTATCAACTGGAATTAAGATCGCATCATTGCGGCAAAACAGAACTTCGACAAAGTTTCTTATTTCTATACAGATTTCCAGGCTTTGTTACCATATTACAGATTCAAATCATGTTAAAAAAATGTTTGGATATTAGGTCGAGCGGTTGTTTGGATAATTACTGTACCACCTTTAATGATCCGTTTCGGACGTAAAGTCGGGCGCGGACGACTTTAGGATACCCTGTACCACTAGCTTCTAATAAAGTCCGATTTCTTCACAAAAACCAAAAACAGAAGAAAAAAGCGCGCCAAATTCGGTCGAATGTGAAAGTTTTGCTTACAGTTTTCTTCGATTGCAGGGGCGTGGTGCATCATGAGTTCTTGCCACAGGGTATTACGGTCAATAAGGAATATTACCTGCAACTTATGCGCAATTTGCGCGAAGCAGTCCGCCAGAAATGCCCGGATTTGTGGAAGAACAAAAATTGGCTTTTGCACCATGATAACGCCCCTGCTCACACATCGTTGGTTGTGCGCGACATTTTGGCCAAAAACAACACACTAATGATGCCGCAGCCACGGTATTCCCCAGATCTGGCCCCCTGTGGCTTTCTCTTGTTCCCTAAACTGAAGAGGCCCATAAAAGGACGACACTACGCTACGATTGACGAGATAAAGACGGCATCGAAGGAGGAGCTGAACAAGATTAAAAAAATTATTTTTTGAAGGGCTTCAAAGATTGTAAAACCGTTGGCACAAGTGTATAATATCTCATGGGGATTACTTTGAGGGGGACAAAATAAATGTTCATGAATAAAAAAATAATTTTTGAAAAAACCCACCTCGTATACAAAAACTGGTATTGTTGTTACTCAATTTTCGAGGTCTAACATCGTTTCAATTATTGAGAACAGTGAATGGCGTATTGTGTACAACGTATCGAGAGGCATGTCAAAAATTGAATTTGTTTGAAAAGGATTTGCACTGGGATCAAACTTTGGCAGATGCTGCTATTACTGCTCATCCATATCAAATACGTGTTATATTTGCGATTATTTTGGCAACATATTTTCCAACAAATCCACCTGAATCGTGAATAAAATATCAAGATTAACAGAAGATATTTTTTTTCGAGTACGTCAAGCAAAACGTAATCCAGTGATGGAATTTACGCCGGAAGTTGACAATGAAGCTTTAATTCATATTGAAGATCTATGGCTAATAAAGCATTAGGACAATTGGGAATGCCGTCACCTAATCGATCAATGCATGATGTATTTCAATTGGGAAAAAATGCAACGAATCAAATTAATTATCAATCTAATCGTACTGCCCAGGAACGTGAAGATTGCAATGAACGTGAAAGAATTCGGATAAGACAGACCCGTGAAGCGCGACATTCGAGTAACAAAGGTGCAAGTTTGAACCGAGCTGCAAACTAATCTAAAGATCTTATATATTTCCAGATAAGCTAACTAGAGAATTTTACGATGTTTATTCACTTTAAGAGTATTTAAAAAGTTTGGGCGGGACAACGTCTGCCGGTCTCACTAGTTATTAATAAATATTGATCTGATTAGAAGTAAACCTGGTAAAAGAATACCTCTTAATTAAAATACAACACTAAGAAATTTATTTTAAACGATTAAAGTATATCTACGTTGCAAGGCCAAATTTTCCTTAAATAAGCTTACAATTCGTTAATGGTTTAAGATTTAGTTGGTAGAAATATCATTTTGTTTTCATACCATTTATTAGTACTTTTTTTTTCTTTTAAAAGTGTATTGTTGAGTGTATTATTGGAAAAATACAGAACAAGTGTCCGTAATTCTTGCTCGTCTTCAAAGATGTAAAAATAAACTATTTTTCCCTTATATTTTCTATAATATATCGTGCGTATCGAAGGTTAAACAAAAATTATATAAATAAAATTCTGAACATTCTTTTTGTTAGACGAATATTAAATCCTTTATTCTTCCTATAGTCGCATTTGTTAAGTATCGAAACAAATATATTGTTAAACAAATTGTGTGCATAACAAAACAGTTAAAAGTTAATTATTTAAATTATCTCGCGCGTTAATTATTATAAAAGACCTAACAAAACACATTATTGACGTAAATAATTATGCATAATCCGCTTGCATGTTATGTAACTCGACAGAGCATTAACAAAAATTAAGTTAAATTAAATAATTTCAAAGTAGCAAATAATTTCTAGCATTTAAAATAATTATATGGCTGACAATTTTATAATAATGATATAGATTTATTATCAAAATTGCTACTTCAGTTAACATTTAATTTAATAATAAAAAATTAAAATAATAAAAATAATGTGTCAAAGTTGCATAATTTTTTTAATTTTCGAGTTTTATTGTCAAACTCGATCAGTTGGTCATCAATTAATGTTACATCGTGAACTAAGAAGATTTTCATATCTATTTGGGGATGCTCGATACCGAAAAAAAAAATTGGATCGAAGTAATGAGTATTCCAAAAAACTCAATACCGATCCTATTCGATTCCTCCTAAAAAAAATTGATATCGACGGTATCGACTTTTTACATTTTTATACCCTGTACCGTATGGTACCAAGGGTATATAAAGTTTGTGCAAGCCGAAAATGTATGTAACATATAGAAGGAGACGTCGGAGACACCCCAAAGTTACCTAAAATATGATCAGGGTGAATAGAGAAGTCGATATACCCATATCCGTCTGTCCGTCCGTCTGTCCGTCCGTCCGTGTGAACGCCTAGATCTCAGAGATGGTAAGAGCTAGAGTTACCAAACTTTCACATTAGATGCCATATTATTCCATAGGAGGCAAGTTTATTTTATTTTTTTTGATATCGGGGATAAATTATATAGCTCCCATGGGGTTGTTTGAGACGACCTCGACAAAAAAAAAACGTTTTAGATGAATAATTCGTTTGTTTATGAAGATATCGTAACCAAATTTGGTATTCGAAAGTTTCTTATAGTTCCCAATCACTGTACCAAATTTGATCAAAATCGGTTGACTATATCATATAGCTCCCATAGGACCGATCGGCCAAAATAACTTTTTTAAAGAAAAATTCGCTATATTTCGTTTTTTAATAAAGATATCCTAACCAGATTTGGCGTTTGGAAATTTTTTAGACCACTTAAGCAATGTGCCAAATTGGAACAAAATCGGTAGACTATATCATATAGCTCCCATAGGCCCGATCTTCCAAAAAATCGATTTTTGAACAAAATTTGTTGTGTTTCGTTTGTTTGTTAAGATATTGGGACCAAATTTGACATTCGTGAGTATTTTATAGTTCCCAAGCACTGTACCAAATTTAATCTAAATCGGTTGACTAGATCATATAGCTCCCATAGGACCAATCGGTCCAAAAACACGTTTTTTACACAAAACTCGATGTGTTTCGTTTGTTTGTAAAGATATTTGAACTAAATTCGGCATTCAGGTCTTTTTTAAGGTATTTAAGCACTGTGTCAAATATTATTGAAATCAGTTGACTATATCATATAGCTCCCATAGGAACGATCGGTCAAAAAAAAATTTTTGCTTAAAAATTCTTCTGTTTTTGGATTTTTGTGGTGGAATCAGGATTTTATTGCCAGCTAGTGGTACAGGGTATCCTAAAGTCGTCCGCGCCCGACTTTACGTACGCCATTTTTTAAATAGGTTTTCGGTCACCTTACAGATTATATGAAAAAAATAATCACATACCCTATTTACCCCATACAAACACTGATCCACAATTTTCTCCTTCAATAAAATAAATCTTCAAGCAAAACATAAAAAAATATATAATTTTGAATAATAACTGAATCCGATTTTTCTTCATTAGAATTTCTGGAACTGATTTATTGCGAAAACTTCGATTTTTGTTTATTAGGCTCACACGATTGGCAGCTAAAAATTTTTAGACCTGCTTATATAAGTGGCACATCTATAAAAAGTGAGATTTTGTGGCGGCTTCAAGGACTACATAACTGTGAATATATTTTTAAGTTCTCAACCGGTATTAAACATTTGTCTGGAAAGTATTGTAGTGCCTGGTATTGACGAGACATTTTTGAAAATATTTCAGATGGATATTATAGTTTTGATTTTATGTGACTAAATATTAAATTAAGATAATAAAAATAAATATAAGATTAAGAGTCTGACATATAGATAGATACATAAAGAGGCTGTATATTACTTTCCATTAACATTTTTTCATCAGTTTAAAAAAAAAATTGTTTTCCGAAAGCAACTCTTCCAGATTAAAATTTAAAACTGTTTTCTTTTCTTTATTCAAACAGTATCCCGATTTTTTTTCCTTTAATAAAACAAACATTCACACAAAACTTAAAAAAAAAATTTTAAGAAATCATAATTGTATCCAATTTATGTCATTGGAATTTCAGGAACTGATTTATTGCGAAAACTTTGATTTTTGTTTATTAGGCTCACATGATTGCCAATTCAAAATTATTTTTTCAAAAGTCAGTCTTCCAGATTACAATTTTAAAATGTTTCCCTAAGGTTCTGGATTTTCTTATATATTATATTATATTCTTATATATTTATGAATATGACATAGCAATCCAAATATGTGCAGTGATCATAATGTTCGCTTTATAATTTAAAAAAAAAAAAACCCAAAACTAAAATTAATTACCTTTGGTTACCACTATAAAGTAATTTTGGAATTGAAAACATAACTCCTTTATGAAATTTTTGTAATACAGTCTAACTAAAATTTCCATAACCCACAACATTTTGAATATTCATCAACTATTGTCCGCCAGAAAAACCAACTTTTTCCATTAAATTTCCTGTCGTCCTGTCGTCGCTGTCGACTCGATGGACCGTGCCACACAACTTGATTACAAATTGCAGCATTCTCGGCAGCAAAACAAACAAATTGATTGCTCTTTGTGGCAAGTGGCAACGGCGGTTGCATTTATTGTTTGCTGCCTGCCACACAAAACACAAACTGTAACTAAGTTCTGTAACACTTTAAATATCGTAGCGTGAGTTTATGTTTATATTTTGTACAGTCTGAGCTGAGCTGAGCTTTTATTTACCATTTTTGTTGAAAACGAAAGTGAAAATGCAACACGAATATAACGTGAGTCAATACGCCTCCGTCAGCCATGGCTCTGGGACACTGGGAGGCGTGGAGGAGTCGAGGGGCAAGCTTCAACCCAACCGAGTGCCTCGGCGTGTAAATGCAAACAAACTGTTTACAATTTCACCGCGCTGCTCAGGAATGGTCGGAATGATTTCGCGGTGTTTTGTGAATTGCGTGTCAAGCGGCTTTATGCCACCAAAAACGAGATACGAAAAGAAGATAAATAAAAAGTCTGCGACGTGCATTGCTTGCTTAACGCTAAACCAACAAAACCGCATATTTATATACTCTTAGTAGGGCCTACGCAGAGGCGTGGACAGTGTTTGGCAATAGAAGGGTGGGATGAGTATGTGGCGCAGTTAATTTTGGATCTTGTAGGGTTTGCACAAGTCAGCTAACAAACATTTTCATAAGCCAAAGAAAAACAATTTGGAATGTTTTTGTTTGTTTGTGTACTTGTAAAGTATTTTGGGCTAAAAGAGGATTTGTGGAAAAGTATACAGACCATTTAGCCATGTCCGCTAATCCGATTGTTGGGCTTTGCAAACCATTATAGTATATATGAACCAATTTTTCACCTGGTTGTATAAAGCAGATTTCGATCTGTGAGGTCTGATGAAGATCAAGTATCACTAAACAGTCGTCCTAGGGCTCTGTCTAGGATGGCTTAAGTTTTGTCGTAATCTTCATCATGGGTATATGGTTATGATATCGAAACCAAAGCCCAATCGTCCCAATGGAAGCGGCCAGAAGAGTCAAGATTGAAAAAAGCACGCCATGTTCGATCAAATGTCAAAGTTTTGCTCACTGTTTTCTTCGATTACCATGGCGTGGTGCATCAGGAGTTCTTACCATATGGTCGTACGGTCAATAAACAGTATTATCTGGATGTTATGCGCCGTTTACGAGAAGCAATACGAAGAAAACGTCCAGAATTATGGAAAAACAATTCATGGCTTTTGCATCACGATAATGCCCCTGCTCACTCATCTTTGCTTGTGAGAGATTTTTTGACCTAAAACAACACCACAATCATGCCTCAGCCACCATATTAACCGGATTTGGTCCCATGTGACTTTTTCTTGTTCCCAAAACTAAAGAGACCTATGAAAGGACGCAGATTTGCATCGATTAAAGAGATAAAGACTGCATCGCTGGAGGAGCTCAAGGCTATACCGAAAAGTGCTTATGAGAAGTGCTTTGAGGATTGGAAAAACCTTTAGCATAAGTGTATTGTATCTGAGGGGGATTACTTTGAAGGGGACAACATAAATATTGATGAATAAATAAATGTTTTTTCTTAATAATACAAAGTCACCTTACTTTTTGAACACACCTCATAGCTACCAAATTGGAAAGAAAGATTGGTTGCAAAAATATACTCCACAGATATAGGGTGGGCCAACTGTTTTTTTTGTTTTCTATTTTGTTAATCTCATTTATTTGTATATTTTCTAACATAATTAGGCAAGGTACGTATCCAATGCACTGTTGACTCCACTACATTTATGCACAAAAAATAATATCGCCCAAATTGCGACTACAGATCCGTTTGCGAATATCATAATTTCGACGACTTTTTTTTAGATGAATACTCATCTGGCAGTTCTTCCATCCATTGAACGAATAAGCGACACTGATATTGGTCCGTGAATATTGAGAGTATGTTAAAGCAGATCCTCTTGTAAATTTCGACGCAAAGTGGTTTAAGCACATATGTAATTTTTGCGAACGATGGTGGGTTTTTCCAAGAACTATAATTTTCATAGTACACATGTGCCACTTTTAGGCGATACTCGGTCCATGATTAAAATTAAGTAATTTTATACTTGACATAAATCAAAAAGCATCCAACTTAAACGGGTATGCTCCGAATGATGAGAATTTAACAACCAAACCGACAGGTGGCCTGCCCTATATATACATATAAGTTCCTCTAACTTCAAGTGGAGTGTAAGGTCAAATTTGGTTTCAATAATCAGGTATTTTCGAAAAGATGGGTGATTAGCCCAGGGTTTCTAGTCCAATAGTAGGGCTGTTACCTTTCAGTTCCATTCAAGCAAACAGGCGGATGGACGCGCCCTTTGGAACACGTTTATATCGCGAGCCGCTTGCTGCAAATCAGACGCCAGCTGTAGCCGCTGCTAACCTGCAGACAGACGCTACCGGTTAGATTGTTTTTAGCTTCGGTGCTCACCCTTAACCTTATCGGCAAGAAGCCCTACCGGTAACTAGGTTACCGCCGACATCGCTCGCAGGATCGTTGCACTTGCTGAGCCTCCTCATCGCGACAAGATGGCAACCCTCGAGGAGGAAGCAGCATAAAATAAGCATGAGCATAAAATGTTGTAATAATTTTTCGTTTTAAATTAGGAAGCATATCAAAGACGATGGAAGCAAAAATATGAAAGATGATCCCGATGAGAGCTACCGTTGAATTAAAATGAAAAAAAAAACAATGGTCATGTTGAACCACTGACGTCAGAGCAACTGGCAGTAGTCGATTGTCCTAGTCGAATTAGAGAGACATTAGCGGAATCGCATGAGTGATTACACAACGTAGAACGTCACTTAATGAATTTTATAAACTATTACAGCATTGACGAGGTCTTTTTTTGGTTTCATAAGGTTATCTGAACAAAATGTATTTTCTCAAGAGCTTGCCAATATCATAAGATTTTTGGATTAGTTGACTTTCATGACTCTCTAAAAAGCCGTATGGAACGCACTTAAGTATTCTTAAGAGAGCTCGCATCTCTAATAAATTCATGTCCCACAGAAACTACATTTCAACTCCCATTGCGACTACGCTTCTGTCTGCACTTAATGCCCAATACCCGGTGTTGAGCAATTTTCTACTATGCTATATCACGATATTTACAAAAATGCGTATATCTCACGAGCCAATTCACACAAACATATCACAATAGACGTAAAACCTCCGTATTTACAACCTCTAACACACGCTAAAATCAGATTTGAAATTCATCGACGCGTTCATAAGAGCACCCGTAACATGTAAAACGATATAGTTTCTTTTATTTCATATAGATTATGTTAGAACTGCATAAATGCAGAAGGGACAGACGCTTATAAAGTGTGTAAAAATAATTTGCTAGACTTATAAAGTGCGTAAAAATAATGTGTGTCACTGCAATTCGATTCTTATTCCATAAAAGCTTTGTGAGAAAAGTGCTATTAAAAAACATAGAAGATAAAGAATTTAAATTTGGCGTCAGAGCCAATGCAAAATATTAGGCATTAGTAGTAATGCCTTAATCAAAATGATTTTTTCGAAATAATTTGATACAATTCAATACTATCCTTTTAAATTTTTTTTATTAAGTTAAAATCTAAAGGTCAAAGGAAATTATCGAGGTTATAGGCAACCAAAGTCACAATTACACATTTTTGGTATGCTTTTTACCAACGAAAAAATTTGTAAAAAACTATGTTAAGCTTTTAACTTAAAGAGGCTTCTTCTTACAAATATTTCGAGTCTAAGATCTTCGAAATCGAATAGGAACTGTAGATGTTATAGAACCATGAACGGAAAATGCCAAAGTTGAAATTTTCACTAAGTCACCCTTTTGGTCGAAACTATTTTTTTGTCACTAATCGTCTTTTGTATTGATACAAAATGTTATTCATTTATTAACGAAAAACCAAAACTACCCAAAAACATGTTTTTCGAAATTATCTCGAAAACGGTGCTTAAGGGGGTCTTACTAAGTAAAACCTCATTTACGAGCGCTATATTCAAAAATTTATTACTAGAAAACTACAAATGATTTCGGGAAGCAGTTTTTTGTATTGTTATCATTTATTATTGAACTTTAAATAATTTTTTTATGTTGACATAAAAATGACGAATGTGACCGCTACACGTCCTTCACTGCATCCTCGTCAAAAGTGTCCAGTGCGCACGGGGTGAACGATTTTGACCGATTAGATTATCAGAAACCAAAAAACTTTTTAAATTAATTTTTCTCATTTCCCTTGGCTATGGATAGACACGAGCCTTTTCAAAAATTCAAAAAATTCTTATAATAATAGAATTTTGGAAAAAAAAATAAATTTGTTTTTCACTTTTTTTCTGCTATTCAAGGCTGTTAAAAATTTTTGGACAAGAATTTCAAAAAAAGCTCGTGTCTATCTGTTGCGACATGTTTTATGATGATAAAAATGTTTAGTATGACAAGATCGGTCAGGCAGATTTTAGGAAAACGTTCACCCCACTTCTAAAAAGGCGACTTTCGGAAAAACACGTTTAAAGATTGACAACGTAATAAAATATATACAGCAGAAACACGAAAAACGACCGCGCGTGACCGTGAAAAATGCTCTGTCACTGCCAAACGAGCCCGTCCGTAGTTAAATCCTTTTACCAGCGTATTTCTAGCACTATTTAGATGAAAAACAATGTACAAAAAAAAAACGGTTTTTTGGAAACTGTTTCATAGTAAGACCCCGCTTAAGAAAAAAAAGGTCGCCATTTTCGTGTTTCTCAAAGGAGTAAGGAAGGTTCCACTCGACGACCCTTAAATTTGTAAATAGAATTTTAAATAGCTTTGGGAATCTTTTTATTCTCGAGCCACACATGAAATCGAGTAACGTTACTCAAATACTAAATATTTTCAAATTTCAACAATTGAATGTTCCATGGGCAAAAAGTTGTACAAACAAGTTTTAAGAATATTTTGGCATGAATTTTTAATTTCGGAGAACACAAAGAGTTTGCGGGCTAATATAAATTTCAGGGTTGTCATAATATTACTACTATTCAGGGGTTTGTTATACCCCAGATATGCGCTGTAAGAAAATATAATCAAAATAAAGTTATTCGCTCATGAAACTTTAATTTTTGTTCGTAGAAGGGGTGGCAACTAGCCTAGTTCCACCCAAACAAGCTGAACCTGCTCATAGTTTACATTTCGAAAAGCTTGGCTTAAAAAATATCTTCCCTTTATACTTTAAAGTTTGTTAACTTGTCTTTATGTAAGACCAACTTATTAAAAAATTATACAAATTCACAGAAGATTAAAAATAAATAATTAATTGAATACCAAAGCTCTCTTACGGTTATTAGTTGAGCTAATTGCTTGTAAACTATTGTAATCTCCACAATTAAGCATGCGCTCCAGGGTTTATTTTCTTCTTTTTATTACATCATACATTTTCCTCTACTCATTATGCGATTACAGACCCCCCCTTGCTACGTCACTGCTGCTACATGTAGCATGTGCTTCAATGACAAAATGCTGCAGACAAACGAAGATGTTTAGACGCCAGCAGATACACATCTAATTGGCGGTAATAAGGTTTTGGCTAATGCCGCAAGTTAGAGTATTAGCCTGGCTTATTAGCAAGTTGACGGCAGTTTGCTGCAATTGGCCTATAATGGCGCCCATTTGAAGCGAGGGGGCATGCTGCCAAAGCTGCCGGCCAGTTCCCACTGAAGCTGTGGCACGCCAAGGTCAGTCGAGTGGCAGCAGCAGCAGCTTTAGCTATTCAAAGCAGCGCCGTGTGGCACAATTTGATTGCTGCTCACGTGCCACCAAAGTTGTTTTATTTATGTATGTTATGGGGCAAGACACTAGGTATTTGGAGACGCAATGTAATCATAGCAAAAGCAGCTGAAGCAACAGCAACAAGCAAACACTTTTAACGCCATCATTTTTCATTACAGATCCAGCCCAGCTTCAATGATTGTTGAACCCTGTTCCACTAAGAGCAGCAGTTGCAACTTGGCCAATAAATTAGAAAGTCTTAGAGCAAACAAAAGAACTACAACAAAAGCGGCAGCAGCAACAACAACAACGTTTAACAAGTAACAACAGCAACAACAAAGCGACACCTAATGAATATGTTAAGTACAACAAACAATGTTGCGAGGCGGCAACAAAAATTAAATACAAACACCCACAGAAAGCAAAGACGCAGCATACAATGTTGCATACTCCTTTGGAGTCTTTTACTCTGCCACATGTGGCTGTTGACAACAGCACTAGAAACGCCGCCGCCGCACTCCTACAGTCAACCCTTGACAAATATGGCAGGCATTGCACGCAACGATGACAACACATTTCGGCCCATTGTGCCCAAGGATATAAGTCCGGAGTTTATCTCGAGCAATGTGTTTACCAAGTCTGGCAGATATCGTGTCTTTCAGCCGCTGGAAAGCGAAAGTGATTTGCGTCTGGCCGTGGCAGTGCAGCGTAAGGAGCATGAGCAACATGTTGCACAGGTCCCAGGTCCCACTGTTGAGGCACGTAGAGCTCAACCAGCTGTTGCAGCTTTGACGGCGACACAAGAATCGAGTCAAAACCACGTAGCGTCAACAAAAGACAACAGCACAATGGAGCTGCATAAGGAGCTTAACGACCTTGAGCATCTGCTCTCGGACTATGTGGAGCAGTTCTTTAGTCAGGGCAAATATGAGCCCATGCCTGGTCTCGTGCTGGCCTTGCAACAGAATCACTCTGACTCCCCCATCCGTAGCAATACAGTCAAACGGGATGTGCAACATACGCTGAAGGATGCTCAAGTACAGGTCAACCTACCTCGTGCCCTACAAAGTGGACGTCTACTCTTCTTTACAGGTAACGAACGAGTCTGTCAATATTTAATATGAACTCTTTGTTAACCTTCTTTACTTTGCAGGTCTCAAGAAGATTATGTGGCCCATTTATATGGGTTTGCAGGTGCTAAAAAGTCTGCTCTTTGCGCTCTTCCTGCCCACCATTATTGGCAGTGTGACTCGTATAATAGGCAAAGGTATGTGAAATGATTTGGTTTGTGCTATTCATTCATCACTGTACAATACTTCAATGTGTTCTTTCATTTATCACCACAGGCATTACAACGGGTTCAGCCAGCTCAGTGCCGCTTTTTATACGACCCATGGAACCACCACAGGAACTGGATTTCAGAGACAATAGCGTTAATTTTGAAGATGATAATAAGTTCAGTATGGCCGATGAAGGAACCAAATCTCAAACGGGCTTTGAGTACAATGCGGGTATGTTATGAAAGATTTCGCACAATGTTGAAGGGATATATTGGCCTTATCGACCTATCTAGACGAGATAATTAGGGAGAACGTTTTACTCTTACTACCGTCGTACTATTTACTCTCTAAGCGCTCTCTTATTATATGCAAGTCTACCCATATTTGGAAAATCGATATTTGTAAAGAGGTTCAGACCGTGACTCCTTTGGAAGGTCTCAGATACTTCATTGACTATTATATACGTTCGGGTACTGAGTAAGCAAAGCCTTGTAACCAACTCAGCTATCCTTACGCTCAAGCATATTTTTGACACTGTGTCGATTTAAACTTTGGCCTAAACTTACCTTGGCTGGTCCTATAAGGAGTTCAGTTTCAGTATTAAAGTTCTAGGTTGTCTTCCTTACCATATTGGAGTCAACTTTGAAGGTCACCAATGTCCCCCTCTCCATGATACATAGGTTTGCACAAACTTTATATAGTTCTTACCGAAAAGTAACTATCGTCTCAGTATTAAAGTTTTAGGGTTCAGACGAACCAATTTAGATCAATTTTTGTTGTCTTCCTGACCATATTGGAGTCAACTTTGAAGATCACCAATGTCTTCCTCTTCATGTTACATAGGTTTGCATAAACTTACCGAAAAGTAACTATCGTCCCAGAGGTTGCGGGTGCGAATCCCACGTTAAACATGGTCTAGCACTTTTCCTATTTCCTTAATTTATCCAGTCTATTCTATACCCTTATCACTTACTCCTATTATCGGTATCACAAAGGGTCTGTTCTTGGCCCAAAAGAGTTGGGACGCTTAGTACCAGCTGCCGACTTAACCTACCTACGTAGCTATCGTAAGGTATAAAAAGGGTGGAACCACATTCCTCTCAAGCGCTGACTACCTAAAAAAGCTTCACCTAATAGGTGGGGTTGCCTATTACCTCCCTAAAAACAGAACCCGGAACTCTCAACCATGACGATATTTCATGGCCTGCTTCCTTTTTTTCCAATCCAAAACGAGCAAAATATTAAAACCTAGAAACATCCTCAACAATTTTCAAACCAATCATTCACCAACTCTTTTACCCCAAACAGAAGCCTCACAACAACAATCGCAGTATGCGCCCCTTAATGCCAACACCATCAATCAACAAGCTTTGTCCCGCTACGGAGGACAGCAGCAGCAGCAGCTCATGCAGGACACCTATCTAAGCGCGCTACAAAGCATAGGCGCCGCATCGTTCAAGAACTCTCAAAGTTTGTCGGCGGGTTCCTCCACAGCTGGCATGGCAGCGCCCGGCATGGCCAAGCGGCCACCTTCACCCGCTAATATGAATACATTCCAGAGTTTCCAAAAGGTGCCCAACTCTTCACTGCTGCTGTCCAACTATGATCCATTCTACAGTCCGCTGCTCTCGCGCCTGGACTCGGTGTTTGCACAGCTCAAGCTCAACTCTGACAATGAAAACTGCCGCGAGAAATTAATTTGTTTGATGTATGCCAACCCGGCAAAGTATGCTCCATATAGTAACTTGGTATCGGCCCAGCTGAGTCGGTGAGTAAAACGCCAGCCGGAAAGTATGCAATGCCCATTGACAAGTTGTAGTGGAGCTTGTCGTTGGTCTTTGCATCAAAATTTAAAATAAAATTCAAAGATTTATTTGACTGCTGCTCTCTCGCTCCATTTGCAGGGAACTAAACGAGCTGCGTAAACCCACCTCAGATAACCCGGACATTTTACGCTTCTTCAAATACATGCGCGCTGCCAAGGATGGCCAGGACGGCGTCGACTGTGAGCAGTCATTTGTTAAATGTAAGGAATTTAAGGATTTCGAAAATCCAGCAATGCTCTCCACCTACAACGACATCAACAAATTGGTGCAAGCGCGTAAATTGGCTTAGGCGACAAAGGGACTGAAGTACGGAACCGACTCTGCCTCTGACTTGTTGGTTGGTTGGTTGGTTGGCGCCGGAGCAACATGCCAAAGTTCACAAGTCACGAAGCGTATGGTTCCTCTGGGGGGTGCTGGTGATGTTAAGGATGTTAAGGACGTTAAGGATGCTGGGCATGCGGTTTGCAGCCAAGACTTAAAGTTATAATTATGCAAATTTAATTTTTAGTTAGCCTAGCCATATAAATAAAAGTTCGTTAGACGCGCCACCGCGAGGTGTCGAGGCGTCATAGCGCACAGGAACCGGGCTTTCTAGACGGGGGGGTTCTACAATTATTACTGGGCTGTATATATTAGTTACTTTCTGTAGTTTAAATTTCAAGCGAAATACCTAGCTATTGTTAATTTTAGCCATTTAGCGAAACGATATATAATTTATTGTATTTATTTATTAATTATTTATTGTAGCATATGAAATTTAATGTTATATATTTATGAATTATTTAGTATTCTCTATTTAAACGATGTATTTATTTATTTATTTTTATTACTATTCGTAATTATGATTGTTATCAATTTAGTCAAAATAAAGCAAAAATGTTTGAAATTGTTTACAATATTGCAATACAAATTAATGAAATTTGTACCTTATTTTACATTTGTTGGTTGTATATTAAAACGAAATTGAAATGTTTAATAACAAAATGAATTTTAGATCCATTATGATTTAAGTAAGAGGGCTTGCATCACAATATTTTGTTTCAATCTATACAATTAAATTCATAAACAAATTTACGGACCTTGAACATAGTTTAAAATGCTAAATGAAAGAAAATTTTGGCAATTAGGGAATTCTAGGAACTCAGTCCCAATGTCAATATGCTCCATATGTGGTAAACGAGGGGGGTCTATATTTATTTAACAAAAAAGAAAGAAAACCCATATTTTGTGCAACACAATTTCCTTTTAAAGCAATAAAAAAAAAAAATGCTAAATATCATAAAGTTAAATGCCTTAAATCGAGTATGATTTAGCAAGGTCCTCGAAGCAAAAAAAATATTTAGTTTATATTCGAATAAGAACTGTTTATAATTTTATAGCGAATTTAAAAGTCGTAGGGTCTTTGCAAAAAACAACCACAATATTTTATAAAACATATTTTTGCATTTTTTTAAATATGCTTGCTCTTCACTCCACCAAATACTTTTCAACTTACCCTCGCATATGTACTATGACACAAGGGCGCGTCATGTGACTGACTTATTGCTGCTGCTACCGCTTGGGGCGCCTCTAGGGAGCAATCAATCGACGCAACGCGTAGAGTTTTTTGCACTTCATTAGTTTGCCCCAGGACTGCCTAACATTAGTTTGATTGTTAGATCCGCACGTATAAAAAACAAGATAGGAAGCAAGGAAAAAATACATATGTAGTTACGGAAGCCAAACTAAAAGTTATTCACGTTTGAAACTTTTATCTACGCCTGGGGATTGACTAACTTTTTTTGTTTTAAATTAACGCCCATTTGATAGTTTTTCAATTCAAATAAATGACGTTTAAATAAAAATTGGTGTTTAACTTTCTTAGCCAATTTAGACACTTATTACCTCGTTGCCTAAGACTTAACTTTTACGTATAAAAGGACAAGATTCAAAGTAATAAAGGAAAAATACCTTATTACCTTACATTATTTATTCAACCAATTTAATTTACTTTAAAAAAAATAAATAAAATTGTTTCATTCTGTGTGTAACAACAACCACCGAGGACAATATTTAAATTAATAAAGGAAAAATACCTTGTTACCTTATATTATTTATTCAACCAATTTAATTTACTTAAAAAAAATAAAATTGTTTCCTTCTGTGTGTAACAACCACCACCAAGGCACGAAAATCATCTTCTTAGTAAAATTCTTTGTTAACAGATTGGCCAAAGAAAACATTGCGCTACAAAATTTTGCTATTATAAGCAATCCTTTTTTTCTAAATGATTTAAAAAAAAATGTAGATGGCCTAAGTCAACAATCCATTCATAAGATATAAGGATTATAATAAATTAAGACGCATCAGTGCAATTGTTAATAATCCTAAGCTGGCTTATACGAAATGATGCGTTATTAAGTGTTTTGGGTTCTCAGCTATTTGCGTAAAAAATATAAGGATTCCTTGACCTATTTTCAAACAAAAAAGTGCATTATGCATCATTACGATTTTTAACGATAATTATTTTTATTATTACAATAGTTGAGCTCCCCC
Organism: Chymomyza amoena; assembly: GCA_037043745.1. Classification (NCBI taxonomy): domain Eukaryota; kingdom Metazoa; phylum Arthropoda; class Insecta; order Diptera; family Drosophilidae; genus Chymomyza; species Chymomyza amoena. Next base: position 67,106 of record JBAMAX010002772.1, on the reverse strand, counting down.
TAACGAAAACTTAACTGTCTATCGTTTCGGTACATAATAACGCATATATGGTAAATCTAAGTTTTCATTTACTTTGTAAGAAAAAAAGATATTCTCATTTACCTTACCTTATCCCATATTTCTTAGGTTATTATAAATCAATATTATCATTTATTATGTTAATAATATAACCTTTTTATAACATTTCCATGTTAAATTTGCTCACGAAGCAAAACAAAAAAAAATTCACTGCTTACACTTGCATTAAAAATTACTTATTTAAAAAAATACTAAAGCAGGACAAGCTGATTTATCTTTAAAATGGCACGCTCTGCTCTTTACACTAGTTGCTCTTAACACAAAACAAAAAGTAGAAAAAAAAAAAATAAAGAGAGCAAAACTTTACTTTTTGCACACATTCACAGAACAACTTGATTTATCTTTAAAATCGCACGCCTTGCTTTTTACGCTTGTTGCTCTTAACACAAAACAAAAAGTAGAAAAAAAAACGAAGAGAGCAAACTTTACTCCTTGCACACAAGCACTCTTGATTCGTTGCGCTACTTATTGCCATTAATACACAATAAAAAATTGCGTACGATAAAGAAAATTACAAAGAGAGCAATGCTTGCTTCTAACACCCACAAACACACACTAACTGTAATTACTCTCAGAAATCATTTCAAGCATTTCGATTTGCCGCGCCGCTTGCACTTATTGCCTTCAATGCACATTAGAAAAAAATAAACAAAAAAAAATCTCTGCTTTTTATACTTGTTGCTTTTAACACAAAACAAAATAGGAAAAAAAAGAAGAGCAAACTTTACTCCTTGCACACATACACGCTTGATTCGTCGTTGCGCCGCTTATTGCCGGTAATACACAATTAAAAAAAAGGCCGTACGATAAAAAAAATACAAAGAGAGCAATGATTGCTTCTAACACCCACAAACGCACACTAACTGTAATTACGCTCAGAAATCAGCATTTCGATTTGCCGCGCCGCTTGCACTTATTGCCTTCAATTCACATTAAAAAAGTATAAAAAAAACATAAAAAGCAGAGAGAAATCCATGATCCAACCATAACAAGGTCACAAGGTCACGCAAAGCGCAGCTATTCATGTCTCTCTCAAAAGTAGCTACATGAACTAGTAGACCAATTTGAGATCAAACGTCACACAAACGTAAAGATTAACATTTAATTAAACTAACGTAAATTAAGTTGCTATATTAACGAAAACAAAAAGGTTTTTCTAACAAAAAACTCTTTTCAAGGTCACTGCATCTGTTCTGTAAATTAACATTTATATGTTAGTTCATTACAGGATGCTGCTGCCATACAATTTTGTTTGAGAATATTTTTTGTTTAAAACAACTTTTTTTTTTTTAAATATAGTAACCAAATTTACGTACATAAGTTTAATTTAGTGTAAGTCTTTATATCTATTTAAAGTTTGATAAAAGTTGATCCGCTCTTTCAGCTAGTACCATATAAAATGTAAGCATAATGCAATTGTTTGCGTCACCTTGTATAATAAAATTCTTTGCATCATGGTTTTACATAATGAATTGATTTAGCTCTTAATAGACCATTGAGAAAACTTTGCTTTGTGCACACACACACTTGCATTTATTACTCGCACTGCACATAAAAAAGCAAATACAATAATTGACCATGCATCTGCATGCGCATCTTTTCACACCCACACAAATTTTGATTGATTCATTAATTTGCTTTAATTAACTATTTACACAATTACACGTTTTTGCTAACAACTTAAAATTGTTGCAAATAATGCCGGTCACCGAATTAACACACTTTAACACTTTTGGGTAAGTTGTAAGCTAAATAACTTTTAATAAAACTCAAGCGCGGTCACGCGTTATTTAACTGAGAGAAGAACTAAAATAAGAGAAGTGTAAGAAGAACTAACACCTCGCTGAGCAAAGAACGATGTAGAAGTAGTCGTGGGGGTGGTGGGCGATGCATTAGCAGCAAAGCCAAGCAGCATTAAGCAACGGCTGCATCAGAGAGCTGCATTGTTAAGTTCTTCTTTATTTCTTTTTATGCTGCTTTCTTACGCACTCAGCGCAGAGGAATTATTATTGATGTTGTTGTTCTATTTGCACTACTTTATGCGTTGGCAAAGCGAAGGTGATAAATAAAAGTAAAAGTCATGTCTACAAGATGTTTATGCATGAATGAATATTAAAGCTACATATACATACATGTATATAAAGCTTTTTATATTTACATACATGCATTTAATATGAAACAAATTTTAATATATGTATGTATGTACATATGTACATATTATTTATATTGACAAGTTTGCTTATTTGAACTCTATCACGTTTGATTCAGCTAATAAATAAAATTGCGTTATGTTATTAAAAATATGATTGAGAAGAAATAAGTTTTTTTTTTAATTTAAGATCTATGTAGGTCATCGTGTTCGTCAGCTACGGTTGCAGGAATTGTAAAACTTTTATAAATGCATTAAAAATTATTGACAGCTTTATATAAGATACATACATATGTAAGTGTTAATATTTTTGTGCTCTTTAAATAAATTAAATTGGAAAAATGTATTTTGGGTTATAAGTGACTTTTGAATCGTTCGCAATTTTAATACCCGTACCGTATGGCATAACTGGTATATTAATTTGTGCAAGCCGAAAATGTAGTACGTCAGAGACATCCCAAAGTTACCTAAAATATGATCTGGGTGACTAGAGAAGTCGATATACCCATGTCCGTCTAAACGTCCGTCAGATCCGTCTGAGACGCCTAAGAGCTCAGAGATGGTACCAAACTTTCACAACTAGATCCCATATTATTCCATAGGAGACAAGTTTATTTCATATTGTTTGATATCGGGGTTAATTTATATAGCTCCCATATGGTGTGTTTGAGACGACCTCGAAACAAAACCAAGAGTTTTAAATGGATAATTCGTTTGTCTCATGAAGATATCGTTACCAAATTTGGCATACAAAAGTTTTATAGTTTCCAATTGGTTGTGTTTCGTTTGTTTGTGAAGGTATTTTGCCGCCTCACAACATTGTTCCCAAATTGCCTATAGGGCAATAGGTAAACTGCTTGAACTGCTTGGTGAGAGTAACGGTGAAAGCGCTCTTACTCTCACCAACACTAGGTAAAGTATAGCGTCTTTAAGCTTGGCTCTATAATTATTGTTTGGTATGAGTGCGTAGGTTAATGTCATTAGTTTAAAGGTGCAAGTGGAGAGTATGTTATAGGGATAGTGTGAGGTACGGCGGACTCTTGCTTTTAGAATAGTTATGTAGATAAACAGATCGCCGTATAGGATTTATTAGTTATAGTTTTTTTTTATAGTTTTGGGCGGGAATTCCAGGATTTGGTGGCGATCGAGTTCCTATATAAGGATCAACAGCCAAATCTGGACAGACAGTCTGTGAGAGTTTTGTATGTTTCGTAAACGAGCCATGCCAAATATTTCTGCAACCACGATTTACATCTTACAATTTGTTAGCTTTAAGCGTAACTCTGTTTTATCAAAATATTGTTTGCAAATAATATTATTTTGTGTAAAATAGAGAACGTGCGGGCTCGACATGAGTGTTTTGTGATAATTGACCGCAAAAAGACGGATAATATAATTTTAAAACTCAAAGTAAATTGTGTATTAGTTAAAATATCGAAAGTCTCAGCAAAATAGAAATTTTGTTGTGACATTTACCCTGGGAGTAGCTGAGCTCAGCCCAGCCGTAAACAAAATTCAAATGCATACAAATCTTTTTTAAGGTACCAAAGCACTGTGTCAAATTTGATCAAAATCGGTTGACTATATCATATATTTCCAATAGGAACGATCGGTCAAAAACAAATTGTTGCCTAAAAATTCTTCTGTTTTTAGTTTTTTATGAAGAAACCGAATTTAATTACAAGCTAGTGATACAGGGTATCCCAAAGTCGTCCTCGCCTGACTTGACGTATGCAATTTTTTAAGCTATTCTTATTAAGTTGATTATGTTAAAGTACGAACATCTAGTAATAGACTGCTAGTCTAGCTCTACTAAGATGCTAGCATCTAAAATAATATTAAAAAGAGAAATCAGAGAAAAAGTATCATTTGATCTTCTTTTTAAAATAAGTAACTCACTGCCAAAGTCAAAGCTTAAAAGTACAAAATTTTTAATCTTACGGGGCACTTGACTTGAGGCCAATAAACGGGCTAGATACAAGATAGTAAAGGTTTATTAGATGCAAACGAAAAAATATCAAGTATTGGCGCACATGGCGCTCTTGGAAAAAACCAAAAACTATTAGACGCGAGTTATATTACAATATATATTATGTATATAACAAACAAAAATATGGATAAACTATGAGATCAACTAGAAACCTTTCGAGTCACGCTTTATGCTTCAACTACTTACACTTAAAAGTTACTTTTCCTCTTTAAAAATAATCAACTAATAATGACTAATTGATTGAATAATCAACTGATGTATTATGCAAAATACATTTGTTTAAATAAAAACAATAAACAAAAAAGTTTCAAGTTTCGAAATAAGTTCAAAAAATCGTGCGAATTAGCAAACTTAAACTATATTTTGTTTTGTTGGATTCGGGGTCAATGGACCAAAGACCATATATACATATATGTATATTTTTTTACATTTACATTAATTTATTAGGTAAATTTGGTGAAATTATTTTCGTCTTTTTCTTGTTAGTAACCTAGTTTTTGAGCACTTTATGATATGTTTTAATAAAGATGTTTTTTTTTTTAAGTTTACTTAAGTTAATAATAATAATAATATATTATAATTTTAAATGGATATATATTGTTTTATAAGTATAAAAAAAACTTGCTGGGAAAAAAATATAATATATGTTGCGTCACTAAAGAGCAATATTCCGCAACGCGACGACTGTTCCAACAATTCCTACTGGGTTGCTTGTCAGTAGCAATTCCAGTAACGGATCTTATGCACTGTGTGTGTCTCACTCGCACCTGCACGAAATGCGGCTTGAGCCAGCCGCATCCTGGACGGTAGCAGCTACTGCAATTGCTTCTGCAGTCAGCCGTGTGACCGGCTTAAGTCAGTTAGTGAGAGAGCTTTATTGAGGGAGGTTAAGACACGTCGAAAAATACTGTTTGATGAAATTGAATTAAATAAAATGTAATGAAATTAATGAATTAATAAAGATTATAGTCCCCGATTCCCTGGGCACATCCACAAATCGAATAAATTAAAAAAGGACTTGTCATATGTGGACCGCGTTAGCGCCGTAGGCGAGACACCACTCAACATACATATATAAATAATCAATAAAAGATAATTGATACATCGTGAGTATATTAATAAAATATAATTTTAACGAGATACAATCTATATATTAAAGAAATCTAGGCGCATCATATGGAGACTTATGGACGGCTTATAAATTTTGTTGCTTTATAATAACTGGAACAAATAATTGTATTTACATATAATAGATTATATTTTTCTTCATAAAAATAAACTATAAGTTTTTCATCTGAGTTATTAAAATTTGAGAAAACATCAAAACGTTAAAGAAACAAAAAGTACCTTGGTGCTAATATTTTCATATACTGCGATCTTATCATTTCTGATTCCTTTGCATTTCTTTACTAATGATGACGTCTTTATGATTTATTGCATTGTCTTCTTTTTTCGTTTGCCTGAACTTTCTAGAGTCATTATCGTGCTCTGTCAGCTCTGACGTCACATTTGATCGAATGTTGGGTCATTACAGCTATGTGTTTTTCCAGTTCTCATTTTATATGAGTAAAATCAATCTCGAGGTCGAGTAAATATAGTTTTGGTAAAAAAAGTCAAAAGGAATTTTTTACATATGAAGCTGTAACAAGTAAACAAATTTCTTATATAAAATAAAATATACAAAAAATGTATATATACATATATAACTTTTTGTATACCACCCATTCATCTGTCAATAATTCAAGCGGCCTTTGATATATTTTTGACATGTTGATGTGTACGAAAAAAATAAATAGCTCGACCTTGGCAATGAATGAAATGTATAATATAAAATAAATACATATAAGTACCATAAATATATATATATATGTTGATAATAAAAGTGTGTGTAGTTGGGGGACATGTTGCATGTATAGCTCCTTTATCTTTTTCTTTTCTTTCTTTAATCAAACATATTTATTTAATAAAAACTGTATATATGATATGTTAGACGGTAAGTAAATTTAAAATAACTTTAATAAAATGTATGAAATTCCTTAATTTATTACTGGATAAGTTAATATTTTGCACAATTGTGAAGATTTGAGGGACTTTGTCAGTTGAGAATCTTCAAAGCTACTATTCAGCCAAAAAAAAAAATGGCTATGGTAACATGATATTTATCCCCCCGATGTGGACTTAGGCCTGTATTCTTCCCTATTCTCCACTTTGTTTTTCCAGTCGCGGATGTCCCATCTATATCTCTCTGTTGAGCGTCAAACCTACGCTGCTTCGGTCTACCACACCAGTTCTCCTGCATTCGATGCACATGCCCCAACCATCTTGATTTCTGCTGTTTGATTTTGGCAACAATTATGATGTTGTTGTATAGACCGTATATTTCGTGTTTAAAACGTAGGCTTCATTGGCTATTCTCGCAGATTGGGCCGAAAATCCTACGCAGAATTTTTTTAATAGCACCTAATCAGAATCTGTCATAGCTCAGGTTTCAGCGCCGTAAATAGCGATGGGCACAACCAGCTTCTTGTATAGTTCTGCCTTCATGCTTCGAGAGTTTGTTTTTGAAAGGTTGGCGAGCAGTATTCGTTTAATTTCGAGGGTGCTTAGAGGTTAGAGGTGACAAGTGAGCCGAGGTATACGAACTGCTTAACCACTTCGAAGTTGTAGGGTTCGATGGAGATGTTTTGCCTCATCCTCTGCTGGCTAGAGGCAATCCGTGTTGCCACCATGTAATTGGTCTTGCCTACGTTTACCTTCAGACCCACTTCCCCGGCGTGCTTTTCTATAGCCACGAAAGATTGCCTTAAACAGGCCTGGTTGCACGCAGCTTGTTCTATATCGTCCACGTAGCCAAGCAACTGGTACCTATGGTTTTCGGAAGACTGTTTCCGTGGTGTACATATTTGCACTGCGCATTATATGTTCGAGGCAAATATTGAAGAGGTCACACGAAAGTGCGTCCCCATGTCGGAAGCCTGGCGAACCGTTTTGATATACCCCCGCAGACCGGGGGTGCGCATGTTACATTTTTCAGCGTCAGTTGGCTAAGGCTTATGAGCTTGGTAGGAAAGGCCAGAGACTGCATGGCGATATAAAGATGTTCGCTGATTATGCTGTCGTATGCTTGTCGAAAGTCGATGAACAGGTGGTGGGTATCGATGTTGCGTTTTAGCGACTTCTCGAGGATCATGCGCAGAGCGAAGATTTGGTCCGTAGTTGACTCGCCTGGTCTGAAACCGTATTGGTTATCCCCTATCGTGCCAGCTATATATGGTTTCAGTCGTTCACACAAGATACTGCACAAGACCTTATAAGCTATATTCAGCAAGCATGTACATCTATAATTTTGGAACACCTTTTTGTCACCCTTCTTGAATATGGGGCAGATGAGACCAAGATTCCAGTCCTCTGGCATACAGTTCTCTTCCCAAATTCTTAGCATGAGTCTGTGTAGAAATTTCTTGAATTCGGGATCCGCCGCTTTTATTGGCTCGGCCTGTATTCCATACATGTCCATGTTATTTATACTTTATGATATTTCTGCCGGTAAGCTTAAATTAAATTTCTAATAAAACTTAAAGTTCTATTCCACTCAAGAAAAATTGTTGATAAACCAACGACTGCTTACATTACTTAAAAATGCTTTGCAGCCTACTACCTGCTTCCCTTGCAGCCTACTTTTCTTCCATAAGAAATCCCTTAACTGCGTCGATAAATTTCGTAATCCTTAACTATGCACGTTTGTGGCCTTAACCTGACGTAGACTCTTGGTAATGTCATAAACATGTTTTATAGCCTAATTGTCGGCTACTAAATGTTCAATCGCAGTAAAACACCTGCAGGAAACACTCGTACAAAGTGAGATATATTGAGTTTGAGATGGATGTTTATCCCAATAATTCGAAGTGTATTTTAAAGATTTTGTGCGAAAGATGCGATGCGGTAACATGGCCAACGTTACTGGCTTGACCTGCATCTTTTTCACTCCGAGTTGTGTAATTGTATTTCCGCTTATTTTATTTATTATTATTTTACTTACAAAAAATAAAACAAAGACTTGAACAAATAAAAAGCAATTTCAATGGTGGCACTGGCAGCTGACACCGGCACACAGTCGTGCGCATTTCCATGTCAATGTCCATTTCCATGTCCAGGGGCATGCAACAACATTACAGTTGTCAACTCTTGTAAAGGAGAACTGACACACAGTAAACTCAACTTTGAGTTCCGCCTGAGGTTAAACTCCGGAGCTCAACAGCATAATTATGCTACGTTTGTAGGCAACTGTACCTAAAATGAGGAGTGCCGGAATTTCCACAATCTAGCCATGCTCTGTTTCGAAACAGCTTTGGGGGTTTTCCGATGTGGCTGCTGCTGCTGATACTAAGTGGCGCCACTGGCGATTGCAACAGCGAATTCACCAACACTGGAATGGTGACTTATGCAAAAATAATAAAAATAAGAGCTGCCTGCCGCCACTGCCCCAAGTGGCACAGAAAAAAAGTTTATTCACTTTTTACCCTGACTTTTAACAATGAGTAGAGTGGAGACGCAGTCGGGGACGACTGTGTGGGCGTTTCCAAACCAGTTGAAAGTGATTATTACCTATGCAAAGCTTTGTTACATAATCTCTGCAGAGCGTTGTATGATGAAGTGATGATGTCAGTGGTGGAGTTGGGGGGAGCAATGTAGGGTGTCAATTTTGCACCATGTTGAAATAATAGGTATTATGTAAAAAGAAAATTGCAAGGCGCTAAGACGTACTTTAAATATTATTGCGTATTTAAAAATATTTCAAAAAATATATCAAAGAGCATTTTTACATTATATGATATTGCCATACCGAGTATTTTTTTGTGACTATTATGAGGAACTTTTTATTTCGAAAAAGGGCCTTCCACAGAGAAATGGGGCACTGCGACCAAGAGGTCTTTTGTACCATACCCTTAAGTTAAAGCAAAAGACTAGTACCCGTCTTTTGTTGGTATTGACCTGAGATGGAAGGGACTAATCCGTTCCTTTCCCATGTGATAGGCTATGTCCAATACCAGAGCTGGGCAGTCACAGAGAATATGTCTGGTGGTTTCTTCGTCTTCTAGACAGAGTCTGCACTCTGAAGAGTCCGATAGGCAAATTTTCTGTAGATGGTAACTAACAGTGTGGTGGCCAAATAGGTAAGCTACCAGGAGGTAGGTCCACTCTGCTAAGACCTTTTGTCTTGATCGCATCCAGAGGTTTGACAAGCACTTTTGCTTGACGAAGCCCCGGAGGTAAGAACCAGAATCTCCTATGTTCTACTGCGGTCCACATGTTTATCATGGTTTTGATTGTGGACCAACCAATACCACAAAACGGCGCAGGAGACATCTCCAGGGAGGAGGCATCCTGTCGTGCTAGATCGTCATCGATCGTATTACCATCCACTCCCTAGTGTCAAGGCGTTCCGGGCGGACAGGGTTTGGAGGCAGCTATGGCATTCTTTAACCATCCTGGAGGAGATGCTCTAGGATGACAATGCCCTGCTATATGAATAAATGCAGATGTTAGCTCCCCTAGTTCCCTTAAGAAGGATACTAAGGTCGCTGATCTCTATGGCATGAATCTCCGCTTGAAAGACGCTGGCCAGATGGCCATTGCGGTAGGGATTCTGGTGTTGGGTCCAACGATTCCAACACTGCCACGCTGCTTAGTTTTAGACCCAGTCGTGAACCATTGTTGCCATCGGGGGTTTCCACAGGGGTTGCCATCAGTTCAAGTCTTCCGACTTGGGAGAAGTGATCTAAATTTCTTGTTATGATTAAATTCTGTGATCATAATATCTGATCTAGAGTAGATCGATACGTCAGGAAGGTACTAAGGTACTAAGTATTGCCTAAATATATATTAGGGTGGGTCAATTCTTCTTCTGATTTTTTTCGACTTTGGTCGTTTAACCTAATTTTCAACGTAAAACTAGTAAAAATTTAGTTTGTGTTACGAAAAAGTGCAATATTTGATGAATTTTCCCAAGAAATTTGTAATTTTTCTCAAGAAAGAAGCGAAAAAATAGCATAGTATGCATGAAACGCCCTTTGGCGGCATTAGTTAAAATCAACATAAAAAAGGGATTCCTTGACTCCCAAATTCCCATAAACTCGTTTAAAAATTACCAGTTTTGTTTTCAAAATCCAAATTTTGTTGTCGTTATAGGGATAAAATATCATTTTTAAAAATCTGCATGCTCGAAATTCAAAATAGACCTATGGTGTCTTCGACAAAGTCATAAAATAAAATAAAATAAGAAGTGCTTTACTGTAGATCTTGATTAAAGAATTACTCCCAATATTGAAAATGGTTATTTTTTGTTATAGACTCCGAATAATTTTACCTTTATCAAAAATAAATTTGTCGGAAAAACGAAGAATACTTTAAACAGATTTAAAATCACTTTAAAGCTTAAATCCACATTGCCAAAGACTTCCGCACCCTTTCCAAAAACCACATGCACGCCCCTGAGCTGCGTGACGTACGTTTTCCCAACGAAAGTGAGTCATCGCCAGGCAATGGTTCACTACGCTTTAAATCAAACTCGAATTTAACTCAAGGCCTCGACGTGCTTACACTTTTTTTGGGGTTTTCTCAAGGCACACGGCGATGACAGCGAAAGAGAGAGACTTGCAGCCGGACACAAGTCGTTGACGTCTCAGCCTAGAGACCTACATTGATGGGGGTCTAACAACTCGACTCGGCTCGACTCTCAACCCCAACCTACCGCAATCGCGAGCGTGTTGAGCGTCGTCTTTATGACCACGCGTCGTCGTCATAGAGCTCTTTGGTTGTAGTAGACCGGTGATCGCTCAGCTTTAATTTCAGACATCATCATTGTGGACTAACCAACAACTGAGGGGGGCTATTGTTACTTGACTTTGTTTTGTTTTTTTTTTTTAACATGATATTTGTTTTGCTTTTTTTGTGTGCGTTGGAAATGTTGTTGTTTTTGCTTTTGCTCTTTTCTCGGCACTTCTCGCATTTCATATAAAATCTTTGCAGACTGACAGCCAAGGCACAGTCGCTTGTAAGACAGCCAAAAGGCAAAGACGTTGTAAATCAATACGAAAGGATAAAACACAGCTCCAAGCCTTAACAGGAAACAGCTTAAGGTAAACAAAGTGATATAATAATACGAAGAAAAATAAAAGTGTGGTGAAGTGGAACAATGCAGTTATGTAATCTAGTGTTTAAAAAGTGTTTACTGAAAAAAGCAGCATTTCATAACTTTAAAGCGTTGTAGAGTGCCTTATAAGTAATATTAACATTGTGCTGGCAAATTATGGGCCCCTAAATAGGGTCAACAACAAAAAAGATGGCTAATTTGCATAAGTTTGACGCAATGGTTCACACATTTCATTGACCTTCAAAAATGTTGAAAGCAAAACAAACCAAAAAAGAAATAAACAAATTAAAATATAAAAAGCGAGACATAAAACTTTGATGAGCAATGAACGTCGGACAAAATGTTGTAATCCCATTGACAGCTTTTGGCAGTTGTCAGAAATAATTTCAGGGACGTTACAAATTTCACTCCAATCTAGCTTCAAATTTAATTAAAATGCACCACGTGGCGTATTAGCAATTTATTGTATCAAATAAGCTGCAGCCAATTAATCTTTTTTTCTAATATCATTAGTTTCAGTTCTACTATCTACATAAATATTTAATTAGCAGTACGCTCCAAATTCTGTTGAAAATTAATTAACAGCAGATTAATCAGCTGCAGTTTTCAGCTTCCGTTTCTACGTAAATTATAAGCCTTTTGCTGCCAAAATTTAAAGCATACTTTTAAGCGCGGCGCTTTTACTTGCCATAAACTTGCTTCAGCGCTGCCATAACCATTTCATTGTGGCATACTTTAAGGCGCTGCTGAACTTGAAATTAATTGTCTTATAATGATTATAAATTGTACTTATGAGGAAGTTCAGCGACCCAAACCTATAAAACAATATAACCCAAAAGCCCATGTCAAGCTTTGGCACAATTCACAATCAATTACTTGGGGTATTTTTCTTGCTAGTGGCAGTTATGCCCATATAAAACGTGAGCAAAAGAGCGGCAACTTGTCGACGTCATCAAGTTTAGCGAGTGAGCGAGTGGTGTAGAGCACGTACTAGGTGGTCTTGGGCGTCATTTGGGCGCCAATTGGGGGGCGCAAATAAGTATTTTCATTTGATTGCACTGATAAGGTTCGTGAATTTATAGACGCATAAATTAGTGGAACTTTTGCTGGTACCCTCTTAGATATGCGTAAGTAGGAGGAACTTAAAATAACTTGTTTGTGTTTAGTTTTTAACCCCCGACGCAAAAAGAGGGGTGTTATAAGTTTGACGTGTCTGTTTGTCTGTCTGTTTGTCTGTTTGTCTGTCTGTCTATGGCATCGTAGCTCCCGAACGCATGCAGTGATTTCAATTTAGTTTTTTTTGTATTAAAGGTGACTTATGCGCGAGTGTTGTTAGACATGTTTGGTGAAAATCGGTTGAGCCGTTTAAAAGTTGTGGGGAGTAAAAGTGGGGAGAAAAACATCAACTTTGTCCGATTGGCTTAAAATTTGGTCCTATTGTAGCTGACGACGTCACTGATTCGAATCTGAGGTTATTTTTGCTCTATCTCTTCTCGTTTAGAAGTAATGGCCATTTGAAGTTAAAAACATAAACTTTGTCCGATTGGCTTAAAATTTGGTCCTATTAAAGCTGACGACGCCACTGATTCGAATCTGTGGTTATTTTTTCTCTATCTCTTTGCGTTTTTGCTCTATCTCTTCGCGTTTAGAAGTTATGGCCATTTGAAGTTAAAAACATAAACTTTGTCCGATTGGCTTAAAATTTGGTCCTATTGAAGCTGACGACGCCACTGATTCGAATCTGAGGCTATTTTTGCTCTATCTCTTCTCGTTTAGAAGTTATGGCCATTTGAAGTTAAAAACATCAACTTTGTCCGATTGGCTTAAAATTTGTCTGTCTGACTGTCTGTCTGTCTGTGGCATCGTAACTCCCGAACGCATGCAGTGATTTCAATTTATTTTTTTTGTATTAAAGGTGACTTATGTGCGAGTGTTCCTAGACATGATGAAAATCGGTCGAGCCGTTTAAAAGTTGTGGGGAGTGAAAGTGGGGAGAATGCGTAAAAAAAAGCAAACGAGCTTGACCTTAAATGTAATCTATACCTTAACAAGAATCTAAATTATAGTAAGTATATTTTAATATACTTAAGTCTAACTTAACCTAACCTACCTATAAAAAGTATGAAATAAAAAATTAAATTAAAAATTTAAAAAACCCCCGAACTTAAGTAATTTTCATTTAAAAAGTGAAAAATAATAAAAGAAACTTAATGTTAAAGTACCTAAGAATCTATTAATAATTCTAAAAAAAATACGTCGCGTTGGGGGACCGCTCCTAAACTAACAATTTAAATACAAATAGTCTAATTAAGCAACAAAGATTAACTTAAAAACAAAATTAAGAAAATACTTCAAAAACTTTCATAGAATTACTTCAAAAAATTTGCATGTAAGATACGACCGTCAACGACGTCTGCCCTCGCGTGTCCCCCAACGCGACGTATTTTTTTAGAATTATTAATAGATTCTTAGGTACTTTAACATTAAGTTTCTTTTATTATTTTTCACTTTTTAAATGAAAATTACTTAAGTTCGGGGTTTTTTAAATTTTTAATTTAATTTTTTTTAAGATTATAGGTATATTTAAACGCTCATTATTGAAACTTTAATGAGAAGAAGTTGGTCTAAAAGATTCGAAACAAATTAATTCTAAAACAGCTTAAAAAGTAGAATATCTTTTCTTTTCCAAAGAGTGCCAGTATCTGAAAGACGTATAGTGTGTTATCCGTAAGGAGCTGATTTTTCGGTGTAGCTCAAAGGAACTGAGGGTATCAAACGCCTTCCATAAGTTGTGTAATATACGCTAAATATAGCGCTGTGGTCAATATATAGTATCAGTATTCCCAAAGCAGCGGCGGATCCACTGGGATGGTTTTCGGTACCAGACCCGCCCTTCCAGAAATTTAAAAAAAATTAGTTGACAGTCTTTTGCGAGCTCTCTCTCTCTTCAAGTTCTTCAACCCCGGTTGGGGCATAGGGCGGCGACAAACTTCCTACATCCTTCCCGATCTGCGGCCAGATACTTCAGCTGTGAACACGTTTTGCGCTGTGTTGCTGCTTCGGCCAATACTGTTGATTCCCAAGTAGTTCTTGGTCTACCAACTCGCCGTGTACCTTGAGGATTCTATTCGAAGGACTGCTTCACAATGCTGTCGTTTGGTCTCCTCAACGTGTGGCCAATCCAGCGCTACTTCCGCTGTCTAATTTCGACATCCAAAAGCAAGCTCTGATATACATATATACTTCGAAGTTAGGAACCCCTCCAAAGGCCAAATCCTGGATGCTCACCTACCTCGAGGGTAGATTAGGCTTGGGAAATCTTAAGTGTAAATTATCTACAGACGATTGGAAGAAGCAGCAACCCTGGGGAAGCAAACACCATGTACTTAAGCTTGGCAATATTTTGATTAGTTCAGTAAAAAATTTAGAGCTGATATCTTAAAGATGACCCCTACGCTCTACAGCAACCAAAGCAGCTTTAATATCCATCAGCAGGGGCGTAGCGAGGTGGGGATTTAGGGGTGTGACACCCCCCAAACATCCATCAGTTGTCAAATCTCGGATATTTCACGCAATATTCGAGAAATAAAAATTCAGAATCGGTTATTTGGCGGTAATTTGTTAAAACGAGTCGGCATTTTGAGGCTCATCACCCCCCCAAATTCAACGCTCTCGCTTCGCCACTGTCCATCAGCATCATCTAAGTAGATTTCTATAATTTGATTCATGTTTAGTTTAACTCCTTTTAAGTTCCAAAGTAGTGGATGCATTTTGAAATGCTTCTTACTGCCCCCGAACTGCTCATTAGGGATTAGATGACCATTGTGGATACAAGCTGTAAGCCTTTTTTGTCGATACAGAAAGGCAGACTCAGAAAGCTTCATACATTTTTTTTTTTTAATTTTAACCTAAATAGGTTTTTGTGAAGAAGCTTCAAGTCAGTATGTAGACACATAGAGGAAATCTTCTTAAACTAAGGCCAGATTATCTCCAAGTTTTCCACAAGAATTTTTTGACGAAAGTACAGTATATCTTAAAGTCTATTACTGTTCTACTATTTGATTGTTTTGTTTTAAATAGAATGTTTTAAATTTTTACCAGAAACAAACTGTTAACAACAATCTTGAATTTTGATCCACTGTGCCTAGTCCAAAAGTCATTTAGAAAATCCTCAAACTGGGCTCATCCCAAACAGCGTTAAATTTTTTAGCATATAAATTCTGCTTATGATCCCACTGTACCTAGGGCATTCATAACTATCACAATCTTCGAGTAATTTCTTATAAGTAAGAGCCATATTTTTTGCAAAGACTCCGAGCAGATAAATTTCGTGCCACTGTGCCGGCTGATCACATCAATTAGCCTTATTGAATTTTGCCGCTCCACATCACCAACGCCTTTTGAGTAAAACCTTTTTTCGCACCACAAGCTACTTTATATTGGTTTTGTTTCTGGTTTTTGTTTTTTGGACTCTACTTTTTGGTAACACAATTCAATTATGGGCATTTTCCGGCTCATTTGTGCGCTGCCAAAGGGCTCTTAGTCAAAAACCGGTTTCAATGCATTTCTCTTTGGCCATTCAACTTTACTCGAAATGTTTTCGTTGATTTTTTGGCCAAAATGCGCCCGCACTCCTAATAAGCTGAAGCTGCGCTGCGCCTTCGCCATAAAAGCTCAGCTACGCTGAGAGCTTCAAACAAAGCATTAGAGCCATTTGGCATGAAAGTGAGAGTTATTACGTGTCAGTCTGTAGACGCCAACGCTGACGTCTCTACCAGCTCTGCCAGCTCTAATTGCAGTAGTAGGTATCCCAAAAATATAAAATCGGAGAAGCAAAGAGCGGCTGCTCCGACTCTGCAGTTGTCTTCAAGTAGTCGCTCGTAAACGTTGAAAACCCAATCAACAGAGTAATCAAGCCCAAAGACGCAAGCTTAAAAAAAGAGTTGCCAAAAAAGAAAAAAAAAGTTACACAGATACCCTGCAATGTTAAAGTCAAAACAAAACTCGAATTCGATTTGAAAACTGACAAAGCGACAACATTAAGCAAAAGATTGTAATTCACATGCAATTCGTGGTGTTTGGAGGCTTACAGAGGTGTTTATAGAGTTTCCGATTGACAGCAGTGAAAACAGCAAACACCGTTGTTGCCTCTTGGCTCAGGCCGCTTTACCGGTTCAAAGCCAATTAACTGCGAATTGTTTATGTTTTATTAGACGCTTTAGCGGCAATAACAACAACAGCAACAACAACATGTAAATTATTTTAAACTTGGCTCTTACCAACGGACGTGCTTTAAATTTGTGCGTTTTATTTTTATTTGCAGTCATGGAGATGAGAGTATACGCTTTACTGGCCATTTATATAGGCCTTGTAGCCGGTGAGGGCTTTAAATTGCCCGATCAGCAGCAGTCCAATAATATTCAGCAAATATTTGTGCCGCAGCCACAACAACAACAACAACAACAGACACTTCAGTTCCAACAGCCACAACAACAACAACAGCAATTCCAGGTAAGCAAAAAAATAAGTGCACTTTCTCCTTATTCTGCTAGGAATTAGAACTAAGATCCAAAGCTACTACTCACTAAGATCCCAATCGGACTGAATAAAGTTCCTCGACTCACCTTGGAGAAGATCCCAAGCTGTCCAAACAGATCTCCTCGTTTGCCTCTCCCCTATCCCAATACAGTACAATTAACCTTCTTAACACCCACATGACACCACGGAGTTGACCACTTCTCAGCACTCCTATCATAATCGCCCAAGACCCCAAAGTATCCTGCTAGATCTTCTTAAATTTCATATTTAGTTCCATACCCTATTCGAATAAAGTAATGAAGACCATCCACATAATATCATGAAATCGCCAATTATCCATAACTAACATCATAAACGTCCACATTTTAAAATACCTTATCCTACTGAAGGAAGAACCATTCACATGAAGTCATGAATAGCCAACTAACCAGAACTCGCACATTCCAGCAGCTCCAACACGCTAGAAAAGATCTGTTTGGAAGCATATTGGGATGTGGAATAAACAAAGCCTCGTTAATATGACTTCCTCATAGTTTTATGTATAGTTCCATACTGTATTCGAACAATTTCCTGAACATTAACATGGATTCTACCCACCACTTCCATCCTACCAATAGCTTAATAAACCTCTGCTTATTAGAAAGACCCCAATATATCTAGCAAGAGCACCTCAACTACTTCCTTATATTTCATATCTCTAACCCAAGAAAGTACAAGCTTCTAACTATACTACTATGAAGTCCGACGAGTACCCATCGACGAACAACCTCCCATAATTCTTCTCCCTATCCCCATGGAGTCTACCCAGCACTTCCATTCTTCCAATAGCTTAATAAACCTCTGCTTATTAGAAAGACCCCAATATATCTAGCAAGAGCACCTCAACTACTTCCTTAAATTTTATATCTCTAACCCAAGAAAGTACAAGCTTCTAACTATCCATATGAATTCCGACGAGCACCCATCGACGAAGAACCTCCCATAATTAATTTCCCTATCCCCATGGAGTCTACCCAGCACTCCCATTCCTTCAATAGTTTAATAAACCTCTGTCCGACGAGTACCCATCGACGAAAAACCTCCCATAATTCTTTACACTATCCCAATGAAGTATTGACTTCGTATTAACTGCATTAACCCAGTACTGCCGCTTCCATGGAGTCGTAAGCCAACACATGTCAGTGAGATCTTAAAATGTCCGACGAGATCTTTTCTGGGAACTATCTGCTTTTTCACCTTTACGCTACCCCGCTACCCCGGGGATTCGCAACAGAACTAAAAAGTATCTTTTTCATAAACCTAGTTTGAAACTTGCTATTTTAGGCACCCTAGAAATAACTAGTAACTCTGTTCATCTCCTTAAATGACTTTTGAAGAAGTTTAATATCTCTTGCATTCTGGACTCATCCAGCCTAACTTTAAAGTTTACAAATAAATCTCGAAAGCTGTCTTATCCCAACAATCCTTTAATAATTTCAGCAGCAAGTGCAGCAGCCGATACAACTGCAGCAGCAGCAGCAGGGTCAGCCTGGTGGTCAAGGCGAGCAACAAGGCAGATCCTCCATTCTGAGCATCTTTGGTCTAGGCAGCAACGATAATGATCCCTATCTAGCGCGAACCAATGGCAACTGCGTCAGCGGAGATCTATCCGAATGTTTCAAGACCCAAGCCTTAAGCACCTTCGATGAAATCTTTTACCGTGATCAGTATCGCCTCACCGACTTTGCACGCGTGGTGCGTCTACCGGAAACGCAACAACGTTCGCTGCTGCAGGAACCCTTTGAGTACTCAGAGGAACCACGCAACGAGGACGACGACTGGAGTCAGCTGACAAAATACGCGCTACGCCGCGCTGAACGGTAAGCAGACTTAAGTGACATAATTAGGCAAATGACAAGGAGCACGTGCGTCGACTGTTTTAATTTAAACAGCTCGTCGGCAGACGTTGCAAACAGTCTAACTGATTACCCCTCGGGGGCGTCACTTTGGAGCATATACATATATTAAGCATACACCTTTTTTGTTCACAGTTTCATCAAGTCTACGGCTTTGGAGGTGGAATGGCCCGAGGAGTTAACAGAGGCGGGTCGCTACGAGGCTCGCTTCATTGGCAATGACATTGACGACGAGCTGGATGTGGTGGAGAACAAACATGCCTCGGCTTTCTGTAAGTGTACACAAGCTGCTGCCAAATTTCAAGGTTAACTAAGCTCTGTTCCATTTATCACGGCAGCACGCAAGAAGCTTAAGAAACTCATCATTCCATTGCTGCTGGTGCTGAAAATCTTCAAACTGAAGCTGTTGCTGTTCCTGCCCTTCATTTTGGGTATTGTGGGTCTGAAGAAGATATTGGGTCTGGCTGCCATTATACTACCTGGCCTATTTGCCTACTTCAAGCTGTGCCGTCCACAAGGTGGCGGCTATGGCGGCGGTGGTGGTTTTGGCGGCGGTTTCTCTAGTCTCTTCGGCAGCAAGAACACAATTCCGGAGTACAGCTCTGAAGGTCTGGGTGCAGCCAACTACTATCATCATCATGATCACTTCGAGGGAACTGGTGGAGGCGGTGGTCCTTTCTATCGTCAAGATCCAGCCTTCGCCAAGCCCTACACCGACTACTACAGCAAGAACTATCAACAAGGCGGCAACTCGGTTAGCTTTGGAGAACCTCAAGAGGCTGCCTATAATGGTTATTATGTACGTAGTACTGGCAAGGATATTCAAGCTGAGCCTCAGAAGACTTAGGCGTGCCATATGTAAAGTTGTTTTTGTTGTTATTTATTAGCCTTTTATATAGACGCAGTCTTGTATACATATTTATTACTATTTGTAAATAAAAACCCATCTAAGTTCCAATTAAAATTGCAACGTTTTTAATGTTTCGTGTCTAATCTTGGGGAAAACGTTGCAGGGAGTTGCAACACGCTAATTAATTGCAGAAAATTTCACTGCCAACTGTTGTTTACAAGTATATAAGTATATATAAAGTATATATATATACTTTATATACTATATATCTTTTCTTTTATTATTTTGCTTGGCTTGCTTTAAATAAAATGCAAGTTTTAATTAAAGCCAAGAAATGCCAAGTCGAGAAATTGGCAGTAAGGCAACAAACAAGCCAGACGGCGCACAGTGGTTACTATGAAACAATGCAAGTGAAAATCTGGGTTAAAATACTTAGAAACTTGTGGGTCTGCAGGGTTTCAGGTTCAAAGCTGCTGTTCCGCGAAATAGTCTTTGTTGTTAAAATCAATATTTATATGGAAGAGCTTTTCTTTATATTTCTTTTAAAGTTTCAAGTTTTAGTTCAGTTCTCTATTAAAAACAGAATTTCTTTTAAATTTTAATACACGCTGCTTTGTGAAAACCTTCTTTAGGCAAGTTTAAGATTTTTTATTATAGGAATTTCCGATTAACTATTTAAGAGTTATGTATAAGTAGAAAATAGTTCCAACACTTTCTTACAGTTTCAAAAATTTTGTTTTTTAAGGACAGTACGCAGTGCTCAAAAGATCTTCAAACGGACGGTCGGACAGACGTCTCTCTAGTCCCCCTGATCATATTTTAGGGTAACTTTGGGGTGTCTTCGATGACTATGCCATTCTATATGTTACATTTTTGAGCCATTTTCGGCTTGCACAAACTTTTAAGGTATACCCTTTGTGGGACATAAATGCAAAAGCGAAAAGTATCCAGCAGCGATTTTAATTAAGAGAATTGATGTTTTGTCCATTCCAGACCCTGCACTATAAAAGAAGTACATACTGGCCCAAAAGAGTGGTATAAAAATCTGAAATATCTACGAGGGCGACTATAATTTGTATGCTATTTTTGACAGGTGCGGATCTAGGATTTGGTTTTCGGGAGCTTCTTCGCTTTCAAAAGAGTTGCTGCCCACTTTTCCAACTTTGGCCAGGGGATCTGAACTAGATTGGCATTTTTCTTCTTCTTTCGTTTCCTTGCAAAACGAATCCAAGCTGATAATTGGCTGGGCATTTTTACCCATATGCCTCATTATAAGAGTTGCTCACGTCGCCTTACGATCATTCTCGCCCTAAGTGAACACTTCAGTTATACATTCCCTAAAAGTCTAAGTACTATTCCATATTTTCAGTTCAAAAAATCCTTCCCATAGTATTCTTTAAAGCTATCTCCCAATAAGCAGTACCACTGTGCGGCGCAGAGTTTTCAGTTAGTAGAGCTTTAAAAGCAGCGCAAAGGAAAAGTGGACGAGCTTGTTTGGTATACAAGGCACCGCTCTATAGCTGCCTACTCTTTATCCAGACTTGGTTAGTGCCTTGGTTTGGACAACTTTGGCCAAGCTACGGTTCAAAGTCAATGGCAGAGCAACCAGCTAGTGAGTGAGTGTTTTTGGCCAAGCCTGATTTCCATTAAGCAACTAAAGGCTTTGGCTAGCACCAGGCCCGACTTTGACTGTCGTGTTGACAAAGATCGTAAAGTGTCGACTAGCTCCTAACAGACTGATTGCCTGACTGACTGACTGAAAGAGTGCCAGCCTGCCTGGCTGACTTGCCGACTGGACCACATTTTCCGAAAGAAAGCGCGCCAATGGCGCACATGAGAAATTGTTATGACTTTGGACGGTGTCGCAGCGCAAGTAACTGGCTGCAGCTGCCACTCCCCCTTTGCCACTGCCACCAGTCAGCGGAATGTTTTCGATTTTGGTGCTGCTTGAATTTGGAGCCCACTTGCAACAATTTATGGACAGCTCAGGCTTGTAGCCGTTTTTTTGTTTTACTCCGTGCAACAGCGCCACTTTCATGGCGTGCCACATTTCTATGCCGGCCATAACAGTGTCCATAATACTGCTCCATGTTAGCCTACTTTGTGCACCTCCAATGGCCCCATTGCAGAATGCGATCAGCAAACAAGTCGTTAGAGTCTACAGAACGACTCCAATAGCTCATGTGCCCCCCATCAATTTTCGGCATATGCAATAGCTTTTGTAATGACAGCCAAATTGATTTCAAGTGCAGCTTACTTGCAACTCACCTGGAGCCCACTTGCAACATGAACGGATGTGTTTGCCACCTGTTGGGCA
The DNA here is from genome assembly GCA_037043745.1 of Chymomyza amoena. Lineage (NCBI taxonomy): Eukaryota > Metazoa > Arthropoda > Insecta > Diptera > Drosophilidae > Chymomyza > Chymomyza amoena. The sequence goes on along the minus strand of JBAMAX010002772.1, from coordinate 45,136 downwards.
CGCCCAGTGCGGCGCCTGGTAAAGATTGTGGCATGTCAAATGCAATAAGTGCTGCCGCTTACTTTAATGTGGAAAAAATTAGAGGCCTTTGTAATGGCTGCGCAGCTTTTGAAGTTGCATTGTGAAAATGAAAATGGTGAAAAGCTGGCCATGAAAAGTTGCAAGTTACAAGTTGCTGCATTGCCAAAGGGGCAGGCTGTCGTCTGTGCGTGTGGGCGCTGCGGCGCTGATCTTCTCTAGATGGCTAATGTGGGAAATGCCTTTAAAGAAAAGTTGGTTGCAAGAAAATTGGAGGCTACCAAGGGCATGGTTGAAGGGGTGCTTCTAAAAGGGATATTGGAGAACATATATACATATGCATATGTGTATACAGGTTGTCATTGTCATTAGGCATTGTCAAGGGGATCAACGTGGAGCATCTCCTTCAGGGTGGTTAACGAACGCCACAACTACCTAAAAACCCTGTCCGTGCTTCTCAAACCTCTGGATGCGATCAAGACAAAAGGTCTTGGCAGGGCGGACCTAAAGCTCCTGGTAGCTTACCTATCTGGCCACCACACTGTTAGATATCATCTACAGAAAATTCGCCTATCGGATTCTTCAGAGTGCAGGCTCTGTCTAGAAGACGATGAAACCAGCAGACATATTGTCTGTGACTGCCCAGCGCTAGTGTGGGACAGAGCCTGTCACATGGGAAAGGAACGGATTAGTTCCTTCCATCTCAGGTCTATACCAACAAAAGAGCTACTGCTATTCATGAGGAAAGCGGAAAGTCTTTTGTTTTAAACTTAGGGTACGGTACAAAAGACCTTTTGGTCGCAGTGCCCAACCTCTCTGTAAGGAACCTTTTACGAAAAAAATAAAACAAATGCATATACAGGGTAAAAACAAAAAAAAGAACTTTGCATGAGACTAGCCGACCTATATAAGATTTAAGTCGCTCAGTGTGCATTCGAGACCCTCAAAACCCCAAGCCGACGGGTTTCGAGATTACCTCTAAAAATCCATACAAATTTTTTTCAACTTTCTATTTTTAACGATGTTTTTATGCGATTGGGATAACTGAATCGAAAGCCTTGGCAGAAAAGCAATTAAAATTTAAGAATTCTCAGAAAAATATAACTTGGTTCTGTTTTTCCTGTTTTTTTTTTACCTTGTATTCGTATTTAATGATCTTTTTTCCCGGAGGAAAAAATGTACCTGCCACTCTATTAAAATTTTTTTGAATCACAACATAGCGACGGTAACTACTTCGGGCCCCAAAGAGAACTTCTGTCCCGAGGGGTACCGCCTTTCTAGGCGGCCTGAATTTGTGCGAACATGGTCTGTGAGGGATATAGATGCGCTGGGCATCCGCGACTGGAAAAATAAAGCCGAGAACAGGGAAGAATGCGGGCGAGCGATATAGGCCTAAGCCCATATCGGGTTCGTCACGCCATAGAAGATGGTCTGCCCTATGAACACTAAAATTACTTTGTTTTCACAAAATCCCACAGCACATTTTTCGAGACCGGTTGCTGAATTTGAAACCGACGCCAATAGCAACCCCAGCACGTTAGATTCTTGAGATAGTGTCCAAAATAACTTCTTTTATGGGGTTTTTGGAGATTACAAGAGTTTCTGAAGCTGGAACTCATGTCTATATTTGTGTAAAGTTGGTGCATGAACTGGGTGCCAGATGTAAAATGACTCTGTCGAATTTGTGAAAGCCTAAAGTTCGATCATAAACTTTTTAAGTCATTTTTAGATGGCTTCTATATAATTTTAACTCGAAAACTATGTACATGTTGGCTTACACGAATAAAAGTGGTAACTGCCACTTAAATTTTTAAAGCTCTTTGGCTTTAATGCACAAGCAGTTAATGGAGAACGGTGAACGGATGAGCAAATTCCATCGAAATTTTTTGGGAAGATGCACTCCATGAGTTAGTGAGATTTTGCTGTTCCAGAGTAAAAGCATTTACCTTTTATGACAGACAAGTCATAGCACTACCCATTCCGATCTTCGACTAAGCCACTGCCTTTGTCTGGAGGCTAATTGGAGCAACTACAACAAGTACATGAAATGTTTCCATGTTTGCATGCATGTACATCTTGACTGCCCTGTAGCAGCTCCTCGTCATTGTCAACGCCCCCCAGACGTCCCTAACTCCCAACACTTGTTGTTGGAAAAAAAAAATTATTGCTTTTGTTGTTGGGAATTGGGTCTGTTGTTTACTTTCAGCTGCTTTGTCATAGTTCGGCGCCCACGCGATGTACTTGGCATTGGGCAAACAGTTAGTTAGTTGGCTTAAAGAGGCCCAAAGACAAGGCCACTATAATATGTCTAACAGCTATTGTGGTAGTGGAGAATCAGCAGCGCTTAAGCCAGAATTTCCTGAAACTGGCAAAACAACTCGGTCAACATATCGATCGTACTCCTCTAACCCGCCGTTTAGGCCTAAACTACTGGAGCGCTCTAAGAGTGTATGTGTGTGTGTGTGTTTTTGGGAAACAAAGTCTCATTCGTGTTTACACACTGGGACCAGTTTGAGGCAAAGTCAATGTGGACTGGCTGGCTGGCTGGGACTGGCTGGCTGGGATGCAAGTGGCGCGTCGCAAAGACAAACGTCGACTGCGGCAGCGGCTGCGGCCTGCATTGTGTTTGCGGCGATTTTGCGGCTTTTCATATAAAATCCAATTCACTGGCGGAAAATTCGCATTAGGTTTTCTTATAACACGACGATGTCAACAGCAGCAGCCACAGCAGTCGAACCAGAGCAGAATTGTCAGCGTGACACTTGAGGAACGTTTTTTTTCGCTGGAAATAGAGCAGTTTTCGGAACAACTTGCAGCACGTGCCGCAGTCAAAATCTCTTTGTTCGTGTGCGTGCGTGTACGTGTGTGTTTGTGTACATAAGCACTGTCAGTGTGTGCGTGTAGGATATTCGAGAAAAAAAGTAAACCAAACGGAAAAGATAACTAACATATGCAAAAAGAAACGTGCGCCTGCATTCCTAAACAGTGCCGTCCGTCTTGACTCTAGTGTAACCAAATATCTACGTTAAGAAAGTCCTATATCAGGACTAACAAGAAGCAGAAGCTGAAGAAGCAGCAAAATAAACAAAATGCAAACTTTAACCATCTATACGGTGCTCGTCCTGGCGCTGGCTTTTGCCATGGTGCGAGCCACGCCCGCCATCAGCGCCAGCGAGAATTCGGTAAGCAAGGATTAAATTTCACTATTTTACAAGCGAAGAAGTTTTATAAGTATGGTATTAACTAAAAGTCTCTATGTGATGTGCTTAAAACTTTTAGTTAGAGAAGATGTTAGTGTTTTTTGATGCTCTCTTAATTTGTACTTAAAAAGTGCATGTGCAGCTTATGCAAAAGTTAAAATTAATTACTGCGATATTTTGCCATAAAATTGTAAAGGGACTATTGAAAAATGTTACCTAAACTTTTTCCCAAACTCACCACAAATTGATTGGTTTTCTGGGCTTATTTTAATTTGAAGAAAAAATAGAGTTTTTCCAGATTAAAGTTAGGGAAAGCCAAAATAGTGAAATCGTGTTAAATCGTGAGCTATCACATCTCTTTTTGAGAGATTGATTCTTTTAAAACATTTTTATTGCCCAAGCTAAAGAAATTTTATTATTCCCATTTTTTGGATATTTACAAGAATTTGTATCCAGCTCACATTAAATACTAAAAAAAATTGTATAATTAATATGGATTACCTTAAAAGCTTTTTCTTGTGGTTTCCGCATGAAAATCTGAAAAAATAAATACAAAATTTTGTTGAGATAACATATATCGAATGTCGGAAGGAATTCTTATATGCATTTGTATTAAGTTTTCGATGCAGTTCATATTTGTTAGTAATGGAAAAAGTATACATCGATAACATTGCAATCTTTTTCTTGTGGTACCTACATCGATAACATTGCCATCTTTTTCTAGTGGTCCGCAAATTAATAATAATAATGATTCCCTTACTTGACTAGTTTAGTCAATCGCCCCCAGGTGCAGGATCAGGTGAACAGGGACCTTCACTTAAAAGCCGATTCCGAAAGACGGTGTCTTAAATTAACAGATATTTTCTTGGGCAAATGAACCAATGTCTCTGTGGGGAAGCAACCGGGTTACAAAGCGAGTACTATCGATCGCTACCGATCGACGTGAATCTTGGTTTGATTAAAGTCGTAAGAAAACTGAAAAAATTTACAAATCGTCTGAAATTGTAAGCATCTTTTTCTGGTGTTTCTCATAGTAATATAGTGAAAAATCGCCAAAAATCTTAAAAACTGTAGAAAGTCACGAAAAATCTTGAATATTTTCGCAATCTTTTTTTCGCAGTTCCTATATAAAAGTCGTAAAAAATCTGAAAAAATGAACAAATCGTCTGAAATTGTAAGCATCTTTTTCAGGAGTTTCCCATAGTAAACGTGAAAAATCTCCAAATATCGTAAAAGCTGGAGAAAGTCACGAAAAATCGCGAATATTTTCGCAATCTTTTTCTCGTAGTTCCTCTATAGAAGTCGTAAAAATTTTGAAATAATGAACAAGTAGTCTGAAATTCTAAGCATCTGTTTCAGGTGTTTCCCATAGTAATATCGTGAAAAATCTCCAAAAATCGTGAAAAATCATTTAGATTTTTATGAGAAATGCTTTTGATCAATTTTTTTTGGCCCAATAATTTTTGCATCCTAATTAATAAATTAAATAAATAATTTTATTTTTTTATTTCTTTTTTTAATCACCAAACATCGTGAATCGTGAATATTTTCGAAATTTTTTTTATGGTTTCCATATTAAAATCGATAAAAAAACGAAAAATATGAACATCTTTTACTGCTGTTTCCCACGTTATAATCGTAATAAATAGCCACAAATACTATAATTAGGACACATATAATCGTATAATATTTATAACTAACTTAAATTTTTTTTTTCGGTTTTTCCTCCAACATATTTAGTTTTATATTTAGTGTCATATTAAAGACGAGCAGGTATAAAACACCTAAACACCAAAATTAAGCATATTAACTTACTTTAAATTCAAAAATGATTACAATCAAGATGAATTAGATGGGATTGAATCTTATTTATAAAATTTCCGATCCATTAGTTTATGTATTTTTTTTCTGAGAAAGGGTTCGTCACTGAGAGGCACTGCGACCAAAAGGTCTTTTGTAACATACCCTTAAATTAAACCAAATTACATTTTGCTTTCCGCATGAAAAGCAGTTGGCCTTTTGCTGGTATTGTCCTGAGATGGGAAGGACTAATCTGTTCCTTTCCCATGTGACAGGCTCTGTCCCATACCAGCGCTGGGCAGTCACAGAGAATATGTCTGGTGGTTTCATCGTTTTCTGAACAGAGTCTGCACTCACTCTGAATCCGATAGGCCAATTTTCTGTAGATGGTATCTAACAGTGTGGTGGCCAGATAGGTAAGCTACCAGGAACTTTAGGTCCGCTCTGCCAAGACCTTTTGTCTTTATAGCATCCAGAGGTTTGACAAGCACTTTTGCTTGACGAAGCCCTGGAAAAGAGAACCAGTATATGTTCTCCTGCAGCCCATTTGCTTATCATGGTTTTGATTGTGGACCAATCAATACTACAAAACGGCGTAGAAGATTTAGTCAGTGTGGAGGCATCCTGACGTGCTAGATCGTCAGCGATCGTGTTACCATCCACCCTACATAGCACGACTTTATTCCGGGCGGGTTTGGAGGTAGCTATGGCATTATTTAACCATCCTGGAGGAGTTGGTCCAGGATGATAATGCCCTAATAGCAGCTTGGCTATCTTAATAAATACAGATGTTTGCTCCCCTAGTTCCCTTGAGAAGGATAATAAGGGCGCAGATCTCTATGGCATAAGTCTCTGCTTGAAAGACGCTGGGCCAGATGCCCATTGCAATAGAGATTCTGGTGTTGGCTCCAACGATTCCAACACCTACACCCTGCTCAGTTTTGGACCCATCCTTGAACCATTGTTGCCATCAGGGTTTCCACAGGGGCTGACATCAAACCAAGTCTTCCGACTTGGGAGAAGAGATCTAAATTTCTTATTATGAAAAAGTTCCGTGATCATAAAATCTGATCTAGAGCAGATCGATACGTCAGGAAGGGAATATATAAGTGCGGCATGACCAGTGTCATTTGCTAAGGATCCAGATGTGTTCTGGATACGTAAAAGACTCTGCATGGCTGACTTTTTGATAAATAGTTTAAGTATTAGTAATGGAAATAATAATACTATGTATTTAGTGAGAAGTTAGTGTCCTGTGAACTTCGAGTAAAATCTGTCAACATAAAATTTTGTTGGTCACCGCCCAAGCTTACCTAACAATTTAATATAAATATTTTAATAACAGAAATTCAAATGTTTTAATTTTTAAATCAATGAATCAAAAGGAATTTAATAAAAATATTTTTCGCATAACAAAATCAGAGAAAGAGTATTTAGGCATGTTTTTAATATTTTCATTTAATTGTCATTATTAACACCATTAAACAAATGAAAAAATTCCAATATTAAAAACAAATAAAATGTGCTTGAGGCTACCCAAATTGCATTAAAAGTTCGTTAAAGATGGCAACAATTGAGAGTGTTTGTTTGATTGATAAAAAAATAAATTTATTTTCATGCATTTTTATTATAAAGAGAATCGAATATATAGATAGATATAATTTCATCAAATAGCTTTAAAAGACAATTGGCTGATTTCAGAGATTTGCATATTAAAATATTTTTAATGCATTGTAATAAAATTAATATAGTTTAAATAAAAGCAATTTGGTAAACAAAAGTAGGAATACCAAAATTTATGTAAAATTAATTTCCATTTATACTAAAATTCAAATATATCATTTGGAGAAGAAACTGAAAGCTTTTAAGTTAAGAGTAATTAATTATTAATATAAATAAACTTTAATTACTTAGGCTACATTAATAAGTAAGGAGTAAGTAATAGAACCCCAAGCTAAAGAAATTATCTTAAAAAACGTTCAATTTAATACCTTTTTTTTAAGGTTTTTATACATAAAACACATTTTGAGACTGTCTAAAATCTACTTTTTTTATGCATTTCAGTAATTGCTTAGATATTGATTTTTTCCATCGAGTCCCTAATCCAGAAATTAAAGTGATTTTGGGCACACGCTTAATAGTTGAACCTTTGTTAACTCAAAAGTTTTTGTTTAAAAAAAGGACAAATGTTTATTTTATCAATTGGCTATAGAATGGTTCAACAAGGACTTTTATGACAACATTTGTGTGCAAGTGTTTGCAGGATTTCATAGGGGTGTTCCTTTTTTACGTTGTCAAACAACTGGCGGCCATTTTGTTCGAATAAAATTGAATGCTGCCACCGCATATAAGTAGGCGGGTATGGGCGTAGCTCCAATGACTAGTTCCGCTTGAGCGCCGACCGCAAAGTAAACAGAAAAAGGACAAGGGCTCGTCCTAATTTAATTTGTTATGCATACAAATAAATACAAAGCCCACACATGTACACCGATATAGTCATTGACATTTGAACCAAAATAGGTCCCATCTAACGATAATGCCGCAGTGGACATAAAATAAATAGAGCAAATATGGCCAACAGCTGTTGTGGCCTAATCAAATTAAGGTCAAGAGCAAGAGAGCGTCTAAACATTTATTCAATCATTTATTACAGATAACCGCCGACTATCGCAATCGCATGGAGGAGCAGATATTGGCCAAACTGAATCTGAAATGCAGCCAAAGGGACAATCATTCCTGCATGATGCTCAAGCTGATAGTGTTCATGAATCGTCTGTTCAAAAAGTCCAGCTTCGAATTGAACGACAATGTCAAGGTCATACAGAATAGGTGCGTATACGTAATGTGTAGGAAACCAACAGTGTCACACTGTCACCCTAACTATATTGGCGTCTCAATTTCACAGAGATGTGTCTGAAATACCCGATGATCCCGAAGATGATTTGTTGCTGGCACGTGCCATAGACTCGGATGAGGAAACCTATGGCCTGCTGGTGGCCAATAAGCTGTGGAAATTTGTGCGCTCACGCACACTACGCTACAAGTTCTCGGACAATGCGGACTTTGTGCTGAGCAGCGAACCCAAGGGCAGTCTCAATATAGGCGTCTCAGTGCGTCCCATTGAGGCGCTGGAGGAGGGACGCGGCAAGATGAAAAACATGGGGCCCATGCTGATGATGATGGCGGCCAAAACGGGCGTAGTAGGCGCCATTTTGCTCAAGGGTCTGTTTCTGCTAGCCGGCAAAGCTTTGATAGTATCAAAGATTGCGCTGCTGCTGGCGGTTATCATATCGCTGAAGAAGCTGCTCTCACACAAGAAAACCATTGTGGAGGTGCCATCACATAGTCATGATAGCTACAGCTCCGGCTGGGCACGTGCTTTGGATGGCTTTGTGGAGGGTCTGGCTGAGGTGCCAGCGCAAATGTTGTCACAGGATGCACAGGAGCTGGCATATGGCGCGCAGCAGCCCAAGGCGACGCCGAGCAAGCAATAAATATATATATTGTATATGGACAAGTGCAGCATGTGGCGCGTGTTTTTAATGTTGTTTAATGGATTGAAGGAAATTGTTAGGGCTTATATATAACATTGACATTGACATGGACTGTTTACGTTTAGCTTAAACGGGCGTGGCAGAGTTAAGGTTACGCTCACTTTTTTCTATATACACTTTTTTTTTCAATTTTTTACATACTCTTAAAATCTGCTGGGAATTTTCTTTAGCGTTCTGTTGCTTGTTTTTCAATTTTCTTAAGTTCTTCATGTAATGTATTTATTTTTATATTTATTTATTTATATGTACACATATGTCGCTTATTTATTTTATATTTACTTTTATTAAACCTAAAGAGAAGGCAATAAATTTATACACACTGAAGAAAATCTACAAGTTTGAGCAACTTTATGCTCAGTTTTTTATTTGTTGTTGTTTTTTTTTGCACATTTTTGTAGCATTTTTGTTGCTAATTACATAAATAAATAAAAATTAAACTAAAATTAACTAAATGTGTGCGCTAAGCTTTGACTAAACTATAAATAAAGCCAATAAATCATAAAATAAATAAATAAATAAATAAATATCATAAATTAAGTTTATGTATTGCTTAAAGCACGCAATGCAACTCTGCTTCAAAACTTCTCTTCTCTTCTCCTCTCTTAACGCTTCGATGTTATGGCAGCAAAACCTCTCTCTTCGCTCTCTTTGGTAGTTTGCGTGGGGCCAGCAGCTGCTCATATGAGGGTCAAGCTCTCTTATACTCTCTCTTAAAGCTTATATACATCCTGCTGCTTGGTCACTACGATCTATAGTACGGCTGCACATAGTTGTATATAAGTGGCCGCCTAGCGGGCGTGGCTGCAAATAAAGAGAGAGAGAGTGCGTAAGGTACAGTTGTGCTCTAAGCTTTTATCAGTGCTGTGTGCCCAGGTACAAAGTACAACTCATAGATAATTAAACGCTCTCCAAGTGCGTAATGCATGCATCATTTGCAACACAAAAGTTTCTTGTTTGGAAAAACTTTGCGTGCTCTTATTATTAAGTGCAGCCGGAAAGTATGCTACGCTTTCTGCCCAACTTAAAACACTATAAAACAGTGTGCATAATACAAAATCATTTGTTATAATACACTGTTCAAAAGTCGGCTGTTCTTCTTCTTCTGTCTTCTTCTTCTTCATCATCATCATCTTCATCAAAATCCATGTCCTCCGCAGTTGCTTCGGCTGCGGCTAGGGCTATAGCCATTGTCTCAGCATTCTGTTCAGGCACCGTTTCGGTCTTTGGCTTTGGCATGACCTTTACACTGGGCCATTGATAGCCATGGTAGTAGTACCTGTAGCTAGGTCTTTTGGCGTACAACCAGCGATATGACCTTGGCCACATGGCTATCTGAAACAAGGTCATTGCATATGTTAGCCGTGCGTTTAGGCTACTTACTCTTCGCTATCCAAGAGTCCTCACGTTTCACTTTCTGCCCCAGGCTGCCCAATCCTCCGAATGCGGCCAGCACTTGCGTGTTGTTATTCACATCGCTTCCTGCCACATGCGAGTGCAAATGACTTTCGGCCGTTAGGCTCTCTAAGCCCGGATGACCAGGATGTGGCAGCTGACCGCCGCCAGCTGCGGCCAGATGATGTAAGGAGCCGGAATATATATCTCCGGCTGCCATGGCGGCTTCATGCATGGGATAGTCCATGCCGTAGGGCATCATATACGGTGTGTGTTCCGGGAATTGGTACATCATTCTGTGGTTTATGGTAGGTTAATAAGAAGGTAAAAAGATACATATGGATGGTCTAAAACTAGTTTATTTAAGAGGTTTGGATATCGTTTGCTAAAATTTCGTCTGAAATTTCTAAAAAATTTATTTTAAAGTGTTTTTCTTAAACAGTACGTCAAAAAAGTGGTAAATTTAACTAACTTTTTGGTAAATTTTAAAAATTTAATTTAAAAAAAAAATGAGACTCCTTCGAGCTTTTTGAATTCTTGCTTAAATTTAAGTTGACAAGACAATACAAAATACTTAACAAATTAAAAAATAAGTTCATAATAAAATAACGAAATAAATATTTAAAAAAAATTTTTTTTTTTTAAATATCCGTTTTGTAAAATATTAAATTTGTTTAATTTTTCTTACATTTATTTATATAAGAATTTAAAAAAATATTTGACAATTTAAATAATAAGAGAACAAAAAATATCGAAATGCATATTTTTTTAAGATTTCTTTTTTAAAATAACCGTTTTTTAAAATGTAAGATTTTTTTAATTTTTCTTACATTTAAGTTGATACGAATTTAAAAAAAATATTTAACAGTTTAAATAATAAGATAAATATAAAAAATCGAAATAAATATTTTTTTAAGATTTTTTTTTTTAAATCCGTTAAAATAGAAAATTTTTTAATTTTTTTTACATTTAATTAGATAAGAATTTAAAAAAATATTTGACAATTTAAATAATAAGAGAACAAAAAAATATCGAAATGCATATTTTTTTAAGATTTCTTTTTTAAAATAACCGTTTTGTAAAATATTTAATTTTTAAAATTCTTCTTACATTTAAGTTGATAAGAATTTAAAAAAAATATATTTAACAATTTAAATAATAAGATAAAAATAAAATATCGAAAATAATATTTTTTTAAGATTTCTTTTTTAAAATGTCCGTTTTGTAAAATATAAAATTTTTTAAAATAATAAATATTTTTATTTCTTTTTATTATTGTTATTGGTTTATATTTTAATCGAATCGAGACATGACCAAGAAAAAAAATATATTTGTATTTATAAAATTAAATAATAAATAGCATAAACAATTTTTTTTTCATATTTATGCATCATTTTTAAATATTTTCTACGCACAAAAATTTATTTAAAATTTTTTCTTTTGTTTTAAAAAAAAGTCGATTTTTAAATCGCAACACATCACACATAAAGAATTTTAATCGAATTCGATGTTACCAAAATAAAAATCTTTATATCTAAAATGAAATGCTAAAAAGCATAAATAAATATTTTTTTAATTTTTATATTTCAAATTTTTTTAATATTCCCTTCTCTTCACACATTTCTTTATAAAAATGAATGGCAGATAATTAGAAGAAGAGATTCGCATTTGAATTTTTTCAATTTAATTAATTAATTTTTTTAATATATACCGCATAAAGAATTTTTATCATTAAAAATAAAAAAATTTCGTTATGCAATAATATCATCATCGCATCACATAACACATAAAGAATTTTAATCGAATTTGATGTTACCAAAATACAAATTTGTATATCTAAAATTAAATGATAAAAAGCATAAATAAATTTTTTTTTTAATTTTTATGTAGGTATCAAATTTTTTTAATATTTCCTTCTCTTCACACATTTTTTTATAAAACTGAATGGCAGATAATTAGAATAAAAAATTCGCATTTGAATTTTTTTAATTCATCTAGATAATTTTTTTTAATATATACCGCATAAAGAATTTTTATCATTAAAAAAAAATTTTGTTATGTATTCATAAATATTAAAGATTTTCGATATTTCCTATTTCAATGCATAAAATTATTCCGATCGGTTACAAAAAAACTTTTTAGAAATAAACTTTATGATGAAATACAATTTTTTTTTACAATAGAAACTTTATTATCCTGCCTTAAAAACAAAAAAAGATTATTTACATATCTTTCATTCTGAAATGGAATTTTTTTTGTACTGTTGAGGCTTTATTATCCTTTCCAAAAAAATAAAAATAAAAAAAAATTCATTTTTTTTTACTTTATTTAAATAACATAATTCACATAAATTTATCAAATATAAAAAAAAAATTTAATTTTTTCTAATGGCTGACGATGAAGGAACTTTTGGTTTAACGATTTTCTGAAAATCTATAAAATTCAAATACTTTCAAAAAGTACTCCCATTATGCATCCTTTTTAAACCGTAATAAGAGCATAAGGGATCGACGAACTCAAATCAAAAACTGATTAATTTTTTAAACTTATTTGTGAACCTTTCTTTAGTGTTCCTTGCGCTACTTAAATATTTATTCAAAAAATTTCGTCCTTGAACTATGTACTCACTTTTCTGAGGCATTATCCATGAGCTTTTTGATGAGCACAATGGCGGCCACCACAAAGGCAATTTTGGATATCAGCAGCGCCTTGAGTGTTAGCAGACCCACTGCTTTGGCAGCAACCATGGTCCAGCCAAATGTTGTGGCAGCCAGATACATGGGTATATACATTTGGAATTGCTTCTTGTCCTGATGCTGCTGGCGACGTCTTCCGCCTAGCAGTCCACCACCACCGCCGCCACCGCTGTCTCCGCCGCCACCACCAAGTAGACCGCCTCCACCGCCGCCGCCAGCGCCGCCTAGAAGTCCACCGCCTCCTAGGCCGCCACCGCCGCCGCCATTGCCCTGCAAGCGCCCTACGGGAATTACACAAACAAAACACGTTTTGGGTTTTATGACTTTAATGGCGCAACTTGCAGTTGCCTCTATGTATAGTGTATATGTGTATGTGTATATTATATATACATATGTACTATATAGGGACGTATGTATAATAGTAAAGCATATGCCCGCAGTTTGGGGGTGCGTATGATTGATGTTGCGTCAGAGAGGCGCTGTCAACGCTTGAAGCAACAAATTTAATGGATATAAATAAAGCCAGAGTAGAGCTTCCAGCTGCCATTGAGGTTATTGATATGCAGCATACATGTCCATTCATGTTTGACTAGGCTGTGTAAATGAACTGTTGAGCTGCTTTAAATTCCGGCATCCCTAGCCGAGGTGCTTGACATGTGTTACGTATTGGCCATAAGTGAGTAGTGGCCTAAAGGTAGGCTGCATTATTTGGGCGTGCTACCAGATGCTACTCATGTGGCATGTCAATTTGATAAACAAATAACTTTTTGCAACGGTTTGGGGCAAGTATGCGACATGTGTCACAAGTTGTCAATCTTGATTGGAGCTTAGCAGCCGATGCATCAATTAAGGTTAAATGATAACAAACACAATGGGGCCAAAATGTCAACACTTATTAAACCATTATTAATGGCTTAACTTAAGCTTAACCCACCTGTGCCGGAGCTGCCTTTTTTGAGCAGCGCCACCTCTATATAATCGCTGTCATCCTCGGCGCGTTGTATGCTGAACACCATGGGTCCCACGGGCACCCTTATGGCATTACCGCTGACAAAGTTCATAAAGCTGGACACACCACGACCAGTGCCCCATTTTTTGCTGGCCGCTCTTGCCTCATCCGCGCCCAGCGCCGGCAGCTTGACCAAATCAAACAGACCCAACTTTAAAGTCTCACCACGCTGATAGGACTTCAGCATGCCATTGGCCACGCCATACAAGCAACTAGCATTGTTGGCACAGCGCCAGCTAAGCTTGTCCTGCAGATCTGTGTTCTCCACAGGATTGCTTTGAGTTTGAGGCGCCTCGGGCTCGGTGCCCAGCGCATTGGCCGCCTGTGCGCCGCTGCGTTTGTAAATGGCAGCTGTGACGCGTTGCGGGCTTAGAAGCGCCAGGAGCATGCAGGCAGCAGCTCCGTAGTGCAACATGTTGGCGTTCGGCTCTAGGCTTAGTTTTCAATTAACTTTTTTTTCTTTCTACCCCTTGTTTGGGTCACACGTTAACACGCACACACTCACTACGCGACAGGACGAGCACGCGACGTATCCTTCACATCGATAATATCGATGTTTGCGATTTTAATATTTTTACTACGGTTTAGATTTTTTTTCTAGTGCTGCAGCGCTTTGCAACACGCCGCTCTATAGACTAATTACTTGCTGTTGCATGCCACTCAGTTTTATTGTTTAGCCTCAACGTCAGCTGCATGCTGCAAGCTGCGTGCTGCCACAGCATCAGCCGCAGTCGCTAGTTGGTGGACTTGGTCTGGTTTCGACGGATTAGCTCAGCTGCAGCTGCGTCAACGTCGACGCAGCCCCAAGTATATTATTTTATTAAAAACAATTTTGCTATAGTTTTGATTCAGCCAGCAGCCCAGTTGAGTGACAGCGGCCATCAATACCTCGCTCACTCTTTGGGCTTCCATTGGCAGCATCGCGCGCACAGTGGGCAAAATTCAAAAACAAAGTAGCAAAAAATTTACATATCTACATATATTGACTGCTGGTGAAATTATAAATTACACATTGTTTCATTCAGAGATGCGCCTATAAAAATCTCTCTAATTTTAAGAAATATTTAATAGGTAAACAAATATGATTAGGATATTTTTTATGATTTCAATATACCAAGTTTTCAAAAGAAACATTTTTTTAATGTTTTATTTTTAATACTTACTGTATTCCTGTGCTCTGATAAAGATTAATTAAATATCTTATAAGGCATATTTTAAAATTTCGAATTTAAAATTATTTATTTTATTTGTCATATCTTCCACATTTCTTATTCGTTCGTAAAGCCGAAAATGCAGTCCAAAACTTTTACTTTGAACTTATTTTGGGAACTTATTTTGGGAACTTATTTTGGAAACTTATTTTGGGATCCTTTTAGCGGGTTTCAAAAAGCGTGATAGCGATCACAATTAATGCCTGAAACGTGGATATTTGATTACACACATTTTTTGAAGTCTCGGAGAGCTTAAAACCTTAAAAAAGGAAACTTCGACTATTCGTTTAAAGTTTCATAAAGCCGAAGTAATATTTTTATTAAATGTGTCGGCAGGCTTGTCGAGAGGTGGGGTTGGGAGAAGGAGGGATTCCATACGGACCCGGAGTTTTCTCAGGGACCCAGTGTAGTTGCTGTCATAAAAAAGTAAATCAAGCTTAAAGTGTAAAAGAGGAGCCGGTTCATTTCCACACACGTTTTTTGCTTACGTATGTCCAAATGTTCGTCGATTCGACGAAGACTAGTGGGTTGAGAAGTTAAAAAAAAAAAAATAACATCTTTCACATTTTTCCAATTTTCCTAACAAATTGTAAAATTGTTATTGTAAAAGTTAATTTAATATTTTTAAACATCAACCATTCGGTTGAAAATCTAAATTTAAGTAAACTTTGTATCTGTTAACAATAAATATAAATGCCAGGGAATAAAATAAAATTAAAAAATTGATCAAAATACTTTTGGACAGAAAACACGAAAAAAAAATTCTAATTTTATTAAAGAAATTTATTTAATTTAATTATAAAATTAAATATTTTTTTCAAAATTTTTAGTAGTTAAGGCATAATTAAATAAAAACGAAAAACACGTATTTTTTTTTTAAATAAAGCCGCAATGCGTAAAGTTTAAAACTGAAATTATTTATTATTTTTATATATTTTTTTATTATTTTATTATTATTATTATTTATGCATCATTCTGCATCATTAGATTTGAAAAATTTTCTTTTTCCAATATATTATTTTAAATATCATCTTTTTTACGTATACATATTTGAACTTTTCAAGGCACCTGGTGGGGACTAAAATTTTTCCAGCACTTCCCTAGAAATGTCTGGATTTCATCATAACCCGCTGATTTGTCTGTTTAGAGCAAGCTTTGACTGGGGATACAAACCTCACTCTAGGAGGAGAGTATGGGTTGTTTTCATCCCCAAATCTGGCAACAGGCAAATAGACAGGTTATAACTCTGTATGCAGGCCAATCAGTCTAACCTCATTCCTTCTGAAAACAGTAGAAAGACTTCTCGATCTGCCCATCAGAAACAAACTGCATGCCGCGAAACCGCTGCAGCCAATGCAGTTTGCCTACTCCAAAGGGAAGTCAACAGAGGTTGCCTTACACCACCTAGTCAGAAAGATTGGAAAGGCTTTCGACGCCAAGAACATAGCTTTGTGCGCATTCCTGGATGTCGAGGGAGCTTTCGACAATACTGACTTTGGTTCTATCTCTAGAGCGTTGGCTCGTAAGAACATTGAACCACATGTGACCGCATGGATTGAATCCATGCTCCAACAGATGGATACAACTTCATATCTAGATGGTAAAACAATCAGCATAAGAGCTGTAAAGGGTTGTCCATAAGGAGCTGTGTTATCTCTTTCGTAATCTTATGATCACGGAACATTTTCATAACAATTAATTCAGATCTCTCCTCCCAAGTCGGGCGACTTGGGCTGATGGCAGCCCCTGTGGATACAATGGTTCATGTATGGGTCAAAAACTGAGCAGAGTGCAGGTGTTGAAATTGTTGGACCCAACACCAGAATCTTTAACGCAATGGGCATCTGGCCCAGCGTCTTTCAATCGAGATTCATGGCATAATAATATGCGCCTTTAGTATCCTTCTTAAAGGAACTAGGTGAGCAAACACTTGCATTTATTCAGATAGCCAAGCTGATATTGGGGCATTGTAATCCTGGATCCTCTCCTCCAGGATGGTTTAAGAATGCTATAACTAGCTTCAAACCCTGTCCGCTCGGAACAAAGTCAGGCTATGTTGGTTGCCTGGACACTCGGGATTGGATGGTAACGCGATCGCTGACAATCTATTGTAGCACGTCAGGGTGCCTCCACCTGACTACATCTCCTGAGCCGTTTTGTGGTATTGATTGGTCCACAATCAAAACCACGATAAACAAATGGGCTGCAGGAGAAAATAGGAGATACTAGATCATGTACCAAAGGTTGTCCCTTCCGGGTCTTCGTGAAGCAAAAGTGCTTGTCAAACCTCTGGATGCGATCAAGACAAAAGGTCTTGGCAGAGCGGACCTAAAGCTCCTGGTAGCATACCTATCTGCCAACCACACTGTTAGATACCATCTACAAATAAATTGGCCTATCGGACTTTTCAGAGTGCAGGCTCTGTTAGAAGACGATGAGACCACCAGAAATTTTCTCTGTGACTGCCCAGTGTTGGCATGGGAAAGGAACGGATCAGTCCCTACCATCTCAGGTCAATACCAACAAAAGACCTACTGCTATTCATGCGGAAAGCGGAAAGTCTTTTGCTTTAACTTAAGGGTATGGTACAAAAGACCTTTTGGTCGCAGTGCCCCACCTGTCTGTGAGAAACCCTTTTAGGAAAAAATGTGTACATATTTAAAACTAAATATCACAAAAACAATAAATCTCTCTATTATCGCTTGCCTTATTTGGCATATTATATACCACACTTATTTATTATTTTATCATAAAATCTCGCCCACTGTGCATGCATCAAATATGCCAGTAGTTCCATTGTTCGATGGTTATTCGCCTTCGCATTGTCTTTCTAGACGATGTCGCACATCTTTGATCTCTGTTGGTGGCAAACCCGGCACCCAAAAGGTTCAAAGGCTGATTCCAAACTAATTACAAAGTAGTTGCAATTTGAATGCCCCCAAGTGCCAACTAGTACCACTAACATACTCAACTGCTGGATAAGGCGGTGGTTTAGGGTGGTGCTGTCTGTAGGTGGCTACTCGACACGGCATGTGGCAGCCGTCTTAATGCCGCTAATTTAGTGCTCATTAATTTTCCATAATTTGCACAAAACAATTTGCTGCCTCTGCAAAAGTAAAAGCACACAAAGTCAGCAATTAGCTCAGCAGCGGACAAGTTTTGCAGCTCTGCCGGCGTCGACTGCGCAGCTGGCTGGCGAGCTGGCGTCAAGATGTGGGCATGGCCAACAAGTGTAGAAAAATTAATTACACATACTCGTACATATATGTATTGTATTTAGTCGATTGTACATAAGCAAATAATAAAAGAAAAGTGAAACGAACAATTAGCTCTCGTTTTTCATAGTATGTGGTCGCTGCTGCTGCTGCTGCTGCTGCGACGCTGCTGCTACTGCGTTGGCGGCAGAGGCAGTTACATTCTGTTGCACATGCAACACGAGGCAGCATCTCATTGGCTTTTGGTCTAATGCGGCCAATAAATCGCTTAAAATTCGTCTGCCAGTGCATCTTTAATTTGAGTTTTAGTTTTGGACTTGCAATTTTTCTAAGATTTCTTTACTTTTTTTTCAACAAAAATATAAGTTGGTAGTCACGCAAACTAAGCATACGAGGGCAGGCTGAAAAGTAATTGGGTTGGCTAAAAATAAATGGAATGCACATTTTTATAGCTTGTGTCCAATATGTCATATGGGCCAAAAGAAAAGAAACGAATCAATTTTGAAATCGATAAATATATCTGTACTAAAGATGAGAGAAAAGAAGAATACATCGAGATAAATGAAATCCGTCTGCTCGTCTTCCTGAAATTCTTATTCTAAGAGTAAGAGCAAGCCTTCTTTAGCAAGTTCCAAAAGATATAGTGAGAATCATGAGCACTTCTCAAGATATTCGAGGTCAATAGTTGCAAGAATAGTGATTTTTCCCAAAACAATTTTTCTACTAAAAATCATCCAAATCGACGAGATTGATTTAAAAAGTCATCCACTTCGCCATATCATCTCATCCATACAGATAAAAGTTTTACACAGAAGGAACTGCTTCAGCGAAGAATCTCCGCAATAAATGTATATAGGGAAACTAGTCAGGCACTTCGTCAGTGGGAAGCTGGGAAAGGGTGATCGAAGGATTACCTTTTAAGCCTTCTAATGGAATTGCCATTGCTGAGACTACTTGCAGAAACTTGGTTGAAACTTTCCAGATGGCTAAAAATTTCACACTAGCCCGCTGATAAAAAACACCTTGCCTAATCCAGCTACCTCTCAGCCTACCCTCGCAAATAGTCAGACTCGAATCATCATTGTAATTGCCACTGCATTTTGATTTAAGGCTTGTCGGCAACTCTGTAATTTTGAGCAATGGCAATCAGAGCTCAACCGTTTTGTGGCACCATTTTGCGCCTTGTATCTGCTTTATTTACAACATAATAGCCATAATCATCATGCCACAACCCCTGCCTCTGGGCACAAACCAGCCATGGCAATTTGACACCAAATCAACGCACTGAACCGCGCTGTCCTGGCCATGGTCAATGCCAGCTAACAAAGCTAAAAAGCCAAGAGCCGTTTGCTGGCCACAAAAGCGCAAGTAATGCGAAGCTTTTGACGGGGTTTCATTTACCAAGAAAGTGAAGCAGTCAGTCGACTTGGTTTTTGGTTCGGTTTTGGTTTAGCTTTGTTTTTGGTTTTGCCTTTGCTTGCCCATTGGCCAGCCGGCAGCTTAAAAAGGAAAGTTGTTGTGGGCGCTGAAGGGTATTGGTATGTGCAAGTGGAGCAGCGGGAAAGTGACAAGGCTCTTACTGAAAGTGGTAATCCAATGCCGTCCATTGCATTGAGGCAGTTACTTTAAGAGTGTCAGCTCTGTGGTAGCTGCTGCAAGAGTTTAATGATCCTTGACTTGGCTCTAGTGCAATGCGTGCGCTCAACTTGCAACCGGATCCGTTTTTAGCAGGGTGGAGTAAATAAGTGCATGGAACTAGCAGCTTGTCTTGTCATGGGCAGCACCACCAAGTGCCAATGGCCCACCTGAGTTTCAATTTACAAATTGTTTGTACTGCACTCGTTGGTATACCAATTTAGATAAGCCCGGCCATAAATTCTAAAAACTTTATTAAGCACGAAGCATTCAAGTTGGTTATAGCAGGGAGGGACTTTGCCAGATACTGCTCGGTTGGTTCTTAAAAAAAATTGGGGTTGGGTAAAAATTTATTTAAAAGTGTGAAATTTAGCAAGTAGTTAAGGTATACAGTGAGCCAGATATTTGGGTGGCACTGCATATACATATATTGTTGGGGGCTTATAACAAACAAAGTTCCTAACCGATTTTTCCTCTTGTCTATGATGGAATGGAGCTGGAACCGTCGAAATTTAAATGATTTTATATATTGAGAAAAACACCCTCGAAATTATTATTTTTATTTAAATATTAATTATAATACAATAACAATAATATAACAAATAAAATTAAGGGCGATGAACAACCAGACCTTACACCACATCGTACTCTCGAAATTGTGCAAAGCGAATGATGGAGGAAAATTACGTGAATGCAGATAAAGAACTAGACCAAGAGATTCAACATGTGGCAAAATTTGGTCTTCTAGATCTTTGCTCTTTAAAAAACAGGCAATACAATACGCATTTTGCTTATACAAACTTAATCTGTAAATCTAAAATTTTGGTATAGAATACTCAGAGTTATTTGGGCTGAAAGAGGACGCGTCTGTATCCATACTACGGGACCAAATTTTATTATCACGAAAAAGTCGCAATGCTTCCAAAGATACAACATTTTCAAACGTTCAAATGAGAATAGAAAAATTCAAATTTAGATACCGACCCAGTAGCCATTTTAAATATGTCTACTGCTTTAAATATAATATTTCATTATATTGATAGTAACAGTACTGAACATACATGATCTTAAAAGCAAATAAAAATACAATTTCAAGAAGTTTGAATATGGATTCCAACTACACAGTACTTCTTGTCGTCAGTTTTGCGGCAGCGTTCTTTCTGACACGATCCGTTTATGAAAATATAGGCGTAATACGTCTTTTTAGCTTTATAAAAAGAGATTCCAGTGTGGTCTGTGAACATCATAAACTGTATCGCGTGGTAAGTTGGATTGTCTTTTTGTTAAATAGGTAAAATCTTTATTGATAGCAAAACATTTAGCTATCCAGCTACCAGAACGATCATGAGACAAGCCTGTGGCAGAGCTCAATAAATTTTGTACAAACTGTGATAGAAACGATAACGTCCTTATTAAGTAAGGAACAGCAAAATAATAATTTGGATTTAATGAAATATGGACTTCTCAGCAACGATAAACCTAACTATTCACAAGGACTGTATTGTGGAGCGTGATTTGCAGACAGGGATAGCTTAATGGGTTTCTGAGCATCTGACGCGCGGTACGATCCTTAAAAAACAATTTCGTGAACTTTTGTTGCTGGCGGAAGTACCAAAACACTTTTGCCCAGCACTTAAGTCAGAACTTTGGCGTTACCTGAAACAATACGCTATAGAGTTGGCGAATCAATACGGATCACACACAGGTCCAGTATAGACCTGGTATACTGGACCTGTGTGTGATCCGTATTGATTCGCCAACTCTATAGTCAAATATGCCCAGATGCTGCTCTTTCGTTGAAGCATATCTAATCCCGAATCAAAACCTGGCGCGAACTTCTGATTTGCCTATACACTTAAGGTGTCTCAATGAGATTACAAACTCTGCGGGATACCTGTTTCTAAAGAAATTTAGAACCAAAGTAGTCCCTCATAGTGAGGTGAAACTTCAAACGGACCAATTGCAACAGTAGTTTTGAACGTCAAGCTTCACGAATTTCGGAAATATATATACTTGGGATTAATTCGAGGTTTTATAATTTTTATTCTCAAGAGATGTACATATCCTAATTTGAAAATCTTTCTCAGCTGTCTCCATTGTACGGGATATGGGTTTCTAAGGGACGTGAGAACCAAAATAGTCCCTCATAGTGAGGTGAAACTTCAAACGGACCAACTGACAGTAGTTTTTGATGATTAAAACTCAAGAGATGTCCATATACTAATATCCACTGGAAAATTTTTCTCAACTGCTGCATTCCCAATTTTTGATCCATGATCAGATTATTTTATTCTTACAATTTGGTGATATATCACATTTTTAATTTATTTTGGTTTGCATTAGCTTATACTTTCTTGTTAAATTTGATTGTAATAAATTAAATTTATAAGTTCTCAGCAGCTGTACTATTTTATTAAAAGGAGTGTTCTTTACATTATTAAGTTGAGTAAAGTATAAAATTTCATGAAATGAATTATAAGCTATGAATTATTTCCAATTGGAAAATTCTTAGAAGGAATATGCAGAAATAATATTTGAGGTATTTTTTTATTGAAAATCTGGGCTATAGCCAAATTAAAGGACATTAAAGGACATTTTAAGACATAGATATAAGATTATATTAGTTTATATAGAACGTGATCTGAAGTGGACTTATCTCCGTAAAGGTTTACAAGCTCTAGATAATCCTCTTTAAAGAAAGATATGGCTTAATCGCGGAGTCGTTGCTAATTATTCTGGCTTGGTCAGTAGGTTGTAAAAACTCTCTTGCAACACTTTGAATCGTATGGGTCTAATAAAACACTCACTTAAAATCATATCTTTCATTATCCAGTGATTTTTAAAGCTTTCTAATTAGAAGCAATAAAATGAAAATTATTTATTTTACATTTATTGTTGAAAACAAATTTTTTTATTAGTAAAGCGATTATTTTTTTTTTTTGTACAAGCATAACTACGAAAGTTAAATTTATGATGGGGTTCAATTATGGTTGTTTTGAAAATATAAAATATGAATAAAGTGCAATTAAACGAATAACTTTTAATAAAAGCACTATAAACTAGTTCAGTTTTGCAAATTTATTTCGTATTTTTATTTACTGGTAGGAAAGTATGTACGAGGTGTGTTCAAAAAGTAAGGAGACTTAAGCAATTTCGCGGGCAACGTAGTTTCGATTATCGATGTTTTTTTGTTTTGTTGTCGTACACTCTTCCCGAACATCTGTACCAAATTTCAAGACAATGTCATTTTTTGTTGGTTTGTGAGAA
Source organism: Chymomyza amoena (assembly GCA_037043745.1). NCBI lineage: Eukaryota > Metazoa > Arthropoda > Insecta > Diptera > Drosophilidae > Chymomyza > Chymomyza amoena. Next base: position 22,139 of record JBAMAX010002772.1, on the reverse strand, counting down.
GCTAGGTTATAAGTGTTTTGCGTACTCGGCGGTTTCTTGCTATCGAAAAATATGGATCGACGGATTTGCATCAAATTTCACTCATCGGATCATGCTTTTATCTTAACCTCAAAAAGTCCCTATCTCCTGACTTGTTGAAATTCTTTTTTGTCATAGATTCGAATTCAGCGCCACCAAAAACATAAAAAAGACTACGCCGGACAACCAATCTTAAAGAAATTGGTTTACGATGTTTCGATAATTTACAGTAAAAAATCGATTTTCATCTTGAAAGGTCAGATCCATAATTTCTATATATTTTTGAACTTGCCTAATCCAAATCTAAGTTAAGGGTACTGGTACAACCCAAAAAAGCTTACAAATTAGGTTTGTTTCATTTCACAAACTCTTAAATCTGAATTCCTTATACATAGGCAGCACAAATAAATTTGAAAAAAAAAATGTCAAGATCTAACAAGTCGTAACAATCAACTTAAGGCTCTTTTAATGGTCAAAAGGATTTGAAGTTTGTTTGGCGAGATGCAGCTCAAGAGTTACGCGAAGAGCTGAAGAAAATTTCAATAAAATTTTACTGGAATTTACGAACCCTCAAGCTATCAGAAACCACATTAAACATTAACATTAAGTATTAAAATTTTGGGATGACATTAAAAATTATACTTACAAAAAAGCTACGGATACGTAATGTTGCATTTTATGAACGATGACTACGGGAGCGACAATTTCGAGTTGTTGTTTATTTTCACCGGCACAAATTTCGCTTGCGTTTTGCTTTTATTATTTCATCTCAATTCTTTTTGATATTTGCTTTTGCATGTATTTCGTATTTTTGTTATACTCTTTAATTATAGGGTGTATGCAGTTAGTTGAAAATATAGTGAGCTTAATGTTAAGATAAATTTAATGAATAAGAATGCAAGAATGCACCCTGTATCATGTACAGGGTGACCATACTTGATATAGGCAAATAAATTTAAACTCAACTGACCTCCTCAGGCAACCCACTTTCTAAATCTGGATAAACTGGCGGACCTAACGAAAAATTTGCCATATTGACTAGACTCAGCAGATCGATGCCGATGAGTCTTTGCCGATACTTTGAATATGGCTTCTTTAAAGAAAATAGTTTACTCACATTTAATATTTTTCTCGATTCGATGTCCATTGTGCATATTTTTTGTTGTGTTGAACCTGAAATAAAAATAATAAATAAAAATAATTGTCAATAAATATTCAACTCGAAGCTGACAAAAACTAAGAATATTGAAGAACGCTTAAGAAATATTTAATTTACTAAATCTATCTATATATCCATTTGAAAGAATAATTTGAGAAAAAATAATAACTAAAATAGTTTTTTATAATAAGATATAGCAAAAACTAAGCAACTTTTTTTAACAAAGGCGTACAGACATCATCCCACTCGGAGACTAGGAAAAGCTAGGTGTATTTAATTATATTATTACTTTAATCCATAGAAAGATTAAGTTCTAATTTTTAACCCTGTTTTTCCAAAAAGCAACTTTTTGGTTTATAACAGGTGGGTCAATAAGTCTTTGGCCTAACTAAGAAAAAAACAATTTTCTACAGTAATTCATATTTATTCATCAAAGTAGTTCTATTTGGCAGAGATACAAGCATTACACCGCTTCTCTAACTTTTCAATACCGGTGTTGTAGGCCGATGTGCCGAGGCTTTCAAAATACGCTTCAGTTTCGGCGATCACCTCCTCATTAGAGCGAAATCTCTTGCCACAGACCATCTTTTTGAGCTGGGAGAAAAGGTGGTAATCGCTGGGGGCCAGATCTGGACTATACGGTGGGGAAGCAATTCGAAGCCCAATTCGTTGATTTTGTCCTCTCTGGGAAGTTTCCATTCGTTGCTGTTTTACTTTTGGTTTGAGGAACCGCGGCACCCACTTTGAAAACAGCTTTTTCATGCCCAAATGTTCCTGTACTATGGTAAAAATGGTACCTTTTGATAACTTTATTTCATCAGCTACCTCTTACAACTTCACTTTTGGTTGGAAATTATCGTTTGCTCGACTTTTTCGACGTTTTCTGCCCTAACTGCCTCATTTAGACGACCGGAGCGTTCAGCATCATCGGTGTCTTTACGACCGAGTCTAAACTCAGCGTACCAGTATTTAACACTTGATTTTGATGGTGCAGATTCCTTATAGCACTTTTCAAGCCATTGGTGGGCTGTGACGGTATTTTTTCCCATAAAAAATCAATAATAAATCAAAACACAAAATTGCTTTGAATCCATGATTTTTGTAAACACAAAAGTACCGTCACTTGAACGTCTATAACTTGGGTAATTATAAACAGTTTGACTTGAAATTTTCACAGGATGCATTTGAAAGATGGTAGTATTTAAAAAGCATAAGGATAATCAACTGATGTCGCCATCTGTATGTCAGGCCAAAGACTTTTTGATCCACCAGTTACTTTAAAATTGTGTATACCTGTGGTATGTCTTGTTACATAAAATGTAGTTAACATCACAATCGTTAAAAAAAAAATAATAATATATACATTTTGGACCTTTTCTTCTTTTTATAATATATAAAATTGTACAACTTGTAGATATTTATTTTCCAAAGGCCTCATCCCGCTTAATTAGTTTCAATAAGCCATGTGACTTTAATAATACATAAATGGCGTACATAAAGTCGGGCGTGGACGACTTTGGGAGACCCTGTAACGTAAAATCCGGTTCCTTCAAAAAAAAACCAAAAACAGAAGAATTTTTTGGCAAAATTTTTTTTTTTATGATCGTTTCTATGGGAGCTCTATGATATAGTCAACCGATTTTGACCAAATTTGACACAGTGCTTTAATATCTTAAAAAAGAGCTGAATGTCGAATTTAGTTCAAATATCTTCACAAAACAAACGAAACACAACAAATTTTTTAAAAAGCCGTTTTTTTGGTCCTATATAACATAGCTATATGAAATTGTCAACCAATTTTGTTCAAAGTGTTGGTAAATTACTTAAGTACTCTAAAAACTTCTTAATGCAAAATCTGGTTAAGATAACTTTATTAAGAAACGAGATATAGCGAATTTTATATAAAAAAAGCTATTTTGGTCGATCCGTCCTATGGAAGCTATATAATATAGTCAATCGATTTTGATCAAAATTGGTACTAACTTTCGAGTGCCAAATTTAGATACGATACATTCATGAACAAACGAATTATTCATCTAAAGCTTTTATTTTATTTCGAGGTCATCTGGAACACCCCTACGGGAGGTATATAATTTAACCCCGATATCAAAAAAATATAATTAACTTGTCTCATAATAATATGGGATCTAATGTGAAAGTTTGGTTACTCTAGCTCCTACCATCCCTGAGATTTAGGCTTTCAAACGGACAGACGGACGGACGGACATGGGTATATCGACTTCTCTAGTCACCCTGATCATATTTTAGGTAACTTTGGGGTGTCTCCGACGACTTCTTGTTAATTTTACATTGTTTAAAAAATAAAAAATGAAATAGAAAATAATATTCAAATTTCGCACCTTCTTCTTCTATTTATCAAATAGAAAAATTTATTACGTGATATGTTATTATATTACATCCATCTATATACCGAAATTGTTTGATAAGCCATGTGAGCCTAATGAAAAAGAGTGTGTCCCAAACTAATCAAATAATTTTGTTTTCACTTATAAAAATGTATATATTAGCAATTTTTAGTACCGAATAGATATTCTTTTTCCATAGTTTAAATTGAAATAAAATTAAATATATACAAAAACTAAAACATTTGCAAAAACTTTAAGTAAATGTGTCACATATGTCGACATGTCAACTCAGTTCAATTCAATACTTCTTTACCACCCTCGTTGCTAAAGTGTATATAGAAGTCGGTATGTCTGGTCCAGTGCAGAGCCACGGTTTTTGTTTTTGTTTCATGGGATAATCGATTGCCTGCACCCAGTGAATCGTTTAATTTATTTTAATCTAATTGTTTTTAATTAAAACATATTTTCATTTGATTTCACCAATGTGAGTATTTTTCTTTTAATTTTGTTATTGTAATGTTTGCAGCCAATACGAACAGAAAATAAAGGCCTTATTATGCTCATTAATTTGCTTGAATGCAGCGCCCTGGGTTATTGCCATCTATATATGTATATGTATGTATATATGTGCAATGTATATATGTATTTATGTGCAATGTAAATACATATATATTTGTGTTTGTAATATATAAAATGGCTGCTTGCACAGATGCCATCTGTAATGAATTGGTTTAATTACAAATTTTTGCAAAAACTTTTCATTAAATGTTATTTATATTGGCCATATACATATCAGTTGGGCATTTATTTGTTGGACTGATTGCCTTTGAATATATAATTTTTTGCATATATACAAAATTATTGCGAGATGCGGCGGTAGACAATAGAATATTAGTATTCATTCATTCGCTTTCCCAAAGAGAAAATTGTTTGTCCGAAATATTTTATTGAAGTATTAAGAGGGAATTAGGACCCTTTTTAAAACATTTTGTTGTTAATTAGGCTCAGATGAGTCCACGCTGCAGTTTTGGTTGAACTAAATTAAATATTTCTAAAAAAAATTGCATATTGCTGCACTTTAAGGCAGCAGGGTCTACATTTAGACGCATAGCTCTTGAAGTGTCTATACGATCTTAATGGCAATCTTTAAGTGCCCAACTTCGACTTTATAGGTGTGGATGTTAACGGAAAAGTGCTCTTAAAAAGTAATCGACTTTACGAACCATAAATTTTTGCACAAGTCCACTTAGTCCACTACAGATCATAAAAAAGTTGTTGCATACTTTTGGGCTGAAAATAAAAATGTCTTTGTGGCTGTAGCTAATCAGTTGCACATTTTATGGAGTTACCGAAAACTTGTTGCTTGAAACGGTTAAGAAAAGCGCCATCTTGACTATTAAGTTTTTTATTTTGTATAATACGACCAGAAATAGTTTTTTATGGATATATTATTTAATTAAAATTGAAATGAATAGTTTAATTTAGTAACAGTGTTTAACTGATCCGAAAATTAGTACAGAAAGTGAAATTTCTGAACATCTTATTAGCAGCTTTTGTACCTTTGAAGCAGAACATATTGAGCTAAATTGCATAAGTTTGGATTACTTTGACTTTCTCTTTGCATATTGCGACTGCCACAATCGAAGTTCTCTAGAAACTTCGAGAAGAATCTCAACTCTAATATCTCAAGGGTGATTCATAAAGACCTTTTTTTTCAATAGGGATTTTCATGTGGATCACGCGTGATCCATGACAGCTGTCAAAGGCAAAGTTGTTCAGTATTCATTGGCAAATCATCATGCAAAGATTTACACCCGAACAACTTTTACAAAATGTACAATTGTACTACGAAAATCAGCATTCTGCAAAAAATGTTTTTCGTGCGCTGAGATCGACTTATGGCCAACATAGTCGACCCACCGAACCCACACTCCGTAACACCATCACCAAATTTGAAACCCAGTATTCATTGTTTGATGATACACGACCAAATCGACCACATCCAGCACGTCGTGAAGAGAATATAGCGGCGGTAGCTGACAGTGTTCACGATGACCGCGAGGAATCGATTCGGCGCCGATCGCAACAACTTGGCCTGTCGTATTCAACCACCTGGCGCATTTTACATTTGGATCTCGACTTAAAAGCATACAAAATTCAATTCAGTCAAGAATTGAAGCCGAATGACCATCCTGCACGTCGCCGTTTTAGTGAATGGGCTCTTGGTAAGATCGATGAAGATCCGTTGTTTTCGACCAAAATTTTGTTCAGTGATGAGGCCCACTTTTGGCTCCACGGCTTCGTGAATAAGCAAAATTGCCGTATTTGGGGAGAAGATCAACCCGAAGAGGCTCACCAGCTGCCATTACATCCAAGAAAAGCAACGGTTTGGTGCGGTCTGTGGGCTGGTGGAATCATTGGTCCGTATTTTTTTAAAAATGAGAAAGGTGCTATCGGACCATGTTAACGGACTTTTTGCTGTCTGAAATTGTTGCCCGTGATCTCGACGACATTTGGTTTCAACAGGATGACGCTCCGGTCCACATTGCCAATGAAACAATGGCTCTATTGCGAGGTTAATTTGGTGAGCGATTAATTTCACTTACGGGACCCGTACCTTGGCCGCCAAGATCGTGCGATATCACACCGCTCGACTTTTTTCTTTGGGGTTACGTAAACTCAAAAGCTTACGAGGATAAACCAGCAACGACTGAAGCCTTGGAAGCCAACATTACTCGTGTTATTGCCCAAATACCACTGAATATACTTGAACGAGTCATGGAAAATTGGTCCTTCAGGATGGACTATTTAAAACGCAGTTGCGACCAACATTTGAACGAGATTATTTTTAAAACATAAATGCCTTAAAATATCCTTTTAAAATCATAAATAAAGATGCCATCATTCCTTTGAAATATGCATTTGCCAAATCATTGAAAAAATGGTCTTAATGAATCCCCCATTATATAAATCGAACTGCATCATTAGTTTTAAAAAATAATAGGTGGACTTTTTTGGCCTTTAGCCATAAAACTGTTTACCGCATTTAAGTAAGTATCTAGTATTTATAGCTAATAATAAATTTTAAGAAATTTTATACTAACTCAACTTCATAATGTAAAGAATACTCCTTTTCCTAAAATAATACAACTGCTGAGAACTTACAAATTTAATTTAATAAACTACTATCGCAATAGGAGCGTAAAAATTTTGAAATTTAACAAGGAAGTATAATCTAATACAAGTAAATATTTGTATATTTTTCAAAGCTTTTAACGAGTGGTAGCCAGGGCTACTAACCTAATAGCATTAAAGCTTAGTAGGCTCTAAAAATTAGTCTTGTACTTATCGAAGACCTGATGCTCTGCCTCTTCCACGTCCTCTTGGCCCACCACGACCTCTTCATCCTCTACCACCGCCAAGGTTACCAGCACGTCCACTATCCTTTTTCTTTGTTTTAGATTTTGGAGTATCATCGATTAGAAGTGTCTCCAAAGGTAAACTGTCAGGCAATATAAAGGATCGGATGTTGTTGCCACGAATACTGAAGGACTCGAAATGTAAGGATCTCGGTTTTTTATGCTCATTTTGACACTTTTAGGATGTGGGTTCATAGCTACATCAACTCCAGTAATAGTGCCATGAATGTGCATTCCATTTTCATAGTTCATAGTTCAATGGTTACAGTCTCGTGACTTAGTTTTATAAGAAACCTTACAAGTTTAATTTTATCAAATTTCTACTAGATTTTATACGTTTTAAAAATATCAGTCCAAAATGGTAGCTAAATGCTAGTGTTTATGGAATGATGAAACTTAAAATTTTTTTTGATGTGGTTGAAGTTTAACCAAAATAAATAAAAAATGTGTTAAATCTCCAAATTGTAAGAATGTAAGGTGATGTTGTAACGTCATGCATCAAAATTGGAAATGGAACAGCTGAGAAAGATTTTGAAATGGATATAAGCATATGGACATCTCTTGAGACAAACTTTGACGGGGAAAACGACTGTTGCAATTGGTCCGTTTGAAGTTTCACCTCACTATGGGGGACTATTTTAGTTCCCACGTCCTTTATACCCCGTACAATGGAGACAGCTGAGAAAGATTTTCAAGTTAGTATATGTACATCTATTGAGAATAAAAACATAAAACCTCGAAATAATCCCAAGTATATATGTTTCCGAAATTCGTGAAATTTGACGTTTAAAACTACTGTTGCAATTGGTCCGTTTGAAGTTTCACCTCACTGTGAGGGACTATTTTCGTTTTAAATTTCTTGGAAAACTGGTATCCCGTATAGCTTGTAATCTCATTGAGACACCTTAAATAAATTGGCAAATCAGTAGTTTGCGTCAGGTTTTGGTTCGGGATTAGATATGCTTCAACGAAAGGGCAGCATTCGGGCAAATTTGACTCAATGATGAGCATCTTGAAAAAGTGTGATGGCACTGGCATAGATATCGAATTCTTAACTATGTAATCCAGCGACCATTTTTTCATACTATCGCGTCTGGGCAAATATACTGGACCAGTATAGGCATATACTGATCCGTATTGATTCGCCAACTCTATAGCGTATTGTTCCAGGTAACGCCAAAGTTCCGACTTAAGTGCTGGGCAAAAGTGTTTAGGTGTTTCCGCCAGCAACAAAAGTTCACGAAATGGTTTAAGGATCGTACCGCTCGTCAGATGCTCACAAACCCATTGAGCCACCCCTGTCTGCATATCACGCTCCACAATATAGTCCTTGTAAATACTTAGGTTTTCATTGCTGAGAAGTCCATACTTCAGTATATCCAAATTATTATTTTGCTGTTCCTTACTTGATAAGGACGTTATTTTTTCTATCACAGTTTGTACAAAATTCATTGATCTCTGCCACAGGCTTGTCTCAAGATCGTTTTGGTAGGTCGAAAACTAGATGTTATGCTTTCAATGAAGATTTAGCTCATTTCACAAAAAGACAATCCAACTTACCACGGGATACAGTTTATGACGTTCACTGAACACAATGGGATCTTTTTTTAAGAGGTTAAAAAGACGTGTTACGACAATGTTTTCATAAACGTATTGTGTCAGAATGAACGCTGCCCCAAAACTGACGACAAGAAGTACTGTGCAGTTGGAATTCATATTAAAACTTTTTCAAATTGTATTTTTATTTGATTTTAAGATCATATGTGTTCAGTACTGTTACTATCAATATAATGAAATATTATATTTCAAGCTGTAGAAAGACATCTTTGAAAGGGCTACTGGGTCGATATCCATCCGGATTTTTCTATTCTCATTTGAACGTTTAAAAATTTTTTAGCTTTGGAGGCACTGCGACTTTTTCGTATTAATGAAATTTGGTCAGGTAGTATGGATACAGACGCATTCCCTTTCAGCCCAAATAATTCAGAGTATTCTGTAAACATAATTTCAGATTTGTAGGTTACGTCTGATGAGCAAAATGCGTATTGTATTGCCTATTTTTAAAGAACAAAGAACCTAGAGACCCATTTTCCACAAATTCAGTCTCTTGGCCTAGTTCTTCATTTGCAGTTGTTTTTTTCCGCTATCAATTGCTTTGCACAATTTCGAGGATACGATGAGGGTCAAGATATAGTTACGAGTCGCCCTTACGTTTGTTCGTTTTAGTATTGTTTTTGCATTATAAATAATATTTAAGCAAAAATAATAATTTCGAGGGTATTTTTTTCAATATGTAACATCTTTTATATTTTGACGGTTCCACCTATTCCATCATACACAAGAGGAAGCATCGGTTAGGAACTTTGGTTGTTATAAGTCCCCAAAAAATTACTAATTCAACACAAGAGCACTCTAGAAATGTAAGGAATGAAAGGGTATGGTCCATTCGGGATATCTTGACAGTATTTGTTAGTATGTGAAGCACACAGGGACCGGAGCCCTTTAGTTTTTTCTTACAAATCTTCCATCGCAGTTGCTTGTATTATATATATAGTACATGCATGTATAATAGTATAACATAAAACAGTGTAACATATGTGTAACTCGAGTGTTCGTTTTTTGGTTCTACTTCTTGGTCTGGAAGCAATTTTTTTCCTTACAAAGCAAAATGCCTAAAAAATAAAGCTTTATACATAAGCATTCTAATAGAGTCGAGGTGCCCGACAGTGTCATACCCTGCCTTTTGCTCGAAAAAATTGTATCCCTGCATATTCCTTCTGTAGAATTTTCCAATTGAAACATTGCATTTTTGGGGCGAATACTATATTCGTACCTACAAGCTCCGCAAATTTGTACCATATTTGGATCAGAACCGAGAGATGCATCAAAAAATCAATTAAAAGTATTTGGGGTATAGTATCAAGTTGATATGTTGAGGGGTGTAGGGAAAAATACGGGGGATGGGAGGTTGCGGGCATCAATAAAACTTGGATGTGGATTTGTACTTTAGAGCCACATTAATCAGCTTACCAAAAATTGTGATCCTAGTTCGCTTATTGTCATTATTACATAGAGTCAAATATTGACGCAGTTTATCGACATTTTACATTTATGGCTAAAACATTTGTTTTATTTGCCCCATTTTGTTCATTTTGACATTCATGACTCATCGCTCTGTCAAACTGATCAGATCAAAATATTAAATGATTTGGCTAAAAACCGCTAAAATCTACTGCGGGGGAACGGGGAAAGATAACGACATGATTCAACAAGGTGGTAACAGTTTCGTATCTGTAGCTTTTATAGTCTCCGAGACCTAGGCGTTCATACGGACGGCGACTGACAGACGGACATGGCTCAATTCGCTACCCTAGGCTATGATAAGCATTTTGGTATAAATGACTTGGGGTTTGCCACGCGCCTTCTGTACTTTACATATATCGGACAAATACTAGTACTACTCTTTGTCGTAAGACAAATAGAAGTACGGGGCATACAAAAAACACTATCTAAATAGCTTTTCTCCTTGGTAGGTAGCTGCAGTGTTGCTCCATTGGTATGAACCGTTATCATGTAGGTGGCGCCAGCTAAGACATCTGTAAGCTGTTCTGCTTGAGCGTTGAAATATGCAACAACTTATTTTGATAGCAGGAACAATGTCACGTAAGCGAAATAGGTGCACAAATTTCAATGAATTGTGGAAAGTTGCCCTGATAAAAGGCAAGTGGTTCAATTATTTGGGAACTCACGCAAAAGCTCTCGGCGTATTTTGTTTTCCAACTATTTTCCAAATAATATGGTAATATAGACGTTGCTTGCAATATAAATAACAAGTAATGGTTTCTGTTTTCTAGCACCACCTATTGGTTAGTTACGTCATCTGCATGTCAATTGCATAGATATGGGTCTGCACTGTTGTGTCACGAACTCTACTATTATCACAGTACCAGATTTTCTTTGACGACTTTTTACGAGACTGCGTACTAACCTCAAGAAAGCATTACTGAGAAGCATCATCGAGTTTCTATGCGCGAATATGAACGAATATTCTTCTTTTAGAAAGAGCTTAAAAATCTGCAAATATGTGTTGGCTGCTATTTCAATTACAAAAAACCTACAGGGCCGCCTTCTAACATTGGCTCAGCCCTGGAAAGGGGTTTCCAGGGCCAAGCCATAAGGTACCTAAGGTAAAGCCTGAGGTCGTGAGCTACTTGGATCGGCCAGTTAGGGAATCGTAGCTGATCACTCCCGTGTGACACTCAAATAACTTTCCGAGCAAGCGCATCCCTACGATTCCAATAATACTCTGGTAGTTCTCGAATCTGCAGTGTTCCGTAAGCAACCTAGTCAGAAGTAGTGTAATTAAATTAGTGCGATAAGTATGGTTATAACTTCTATTTGATCCAATTCGATAAAAATTACACTTTGTTATTCAATATTCTTTGTATTCGCGCAACTTGACACCGCCGTTAACACCGAATATGACATCAGCCTGGAGATAAAACGAAGAATCACACTTGCCAATAGGTGTTACTATGGTCTCAGTAAGCAGATGTGTACCAGAGACCTCTCTCGACCAATAAAAGTAACACTCTACAAGACGCTCATCTAGCCCGTGCTCTTATAAGGTTCAGAAGCTTGGATTGTGTCACGGACAGATGCATCTGCTCTTGGGGTGTTTGAGAGAAAAATTCTTCGTAAAATCTTCGGTCTCGTTTGTTTTGAGGACCACTTTCGCATACGGATGAACTCACGAATTGTACGAGCTCTTCGATGACATAGATGTTGTCCAGACGCATCACAATACAACATCTGCACTGGCTCGGGAATGTCGTACATATGGATAACGATGCTCCAGCGAAAACGGTCGCCGACGAAGGAAGACGAATGGGACGACCACGACTCCGATGGAAAGATCAAGTAGAGGAGAGCCTATCCTCCCTTGGTATTTCTAATTGGTGAAGGCACGCGAAAGAGGAGAGGCGCGTGGCGAGAGCTGTTGAGGTCGGCCGTAACCCGAGAACGCAACAACTTCTGCTGGCTCAAGTTTTATATATAAAATAAAGCTATAATGGAACAACCACACATCTCACCAAAAACGTATTTCAAAGAAAACTGAGAGAATTATACTTCCTTTATAAAAGCATAACTTATTTGGTAGTTGATGAACACTATTCAATATCCAATATAAAGAGCTCTCCAATTATGGTCTTATTGAAGAAGAACAAACATTTGATCTCATAACCTTTAATTTTTGAGATTGCTTAACTACCGTATCCATAGCTAAACACACCAACTCCCATTCGATTAGACACACTGCCCCGGCAACATGTTGCACACAGAGCTGCATTCGATTTCGTTTGTGGCACGATTAATGCGTTATAATGCATATTGCAAGCATGTTAAATGCCCAGCAAGCTCATTGAACACGCCGCTAGGCGTTAAAACTAATGATCATTATGTTAATGGTGATGATGATAATGATGATGATGTTGCTGATGATGCTGCAAAAACAATCAATTATAACTAGTTTCCTACCGATATAGATACAGATACAAAAATAAAAGCAGCGGGATACAAAAGGGGAGCTCCCTCCACTCAAATGAAACGAATCGAACTTTGTTGTTGTTGTGAGTATTGTAGCGCTTTCCAAGCAACTGTTGAACCAACGACGCGACGATGCTGCCACTTGGCGGCTGATGATCTGCTGCCAATGTCGAGATCCGACAGATACTACTTTGTGTAGATACTTTCTTTTTATTGCCGTCACAAGAGCCAAACGTAACGAGTTCAGACCAATTTTTGGTTAACTTCAGTGAATAGGGTTTGAAAATTTTCTGAAAATGTTTGGCCGCTCTTGTTGGGTTATTGTAGTTATAGCATTTGGCTATTGAACAACAATATGTTAAAAATAAAAATTAATACATTGAGAGTGAAAGTTATTGCTTTTGTAGTCAGTCGATCATCATCATCATCGTCATTATCAGCAGAGTGAGCATCAGCTCCAAGTTCATTATATTATATGATGTTGATTTTTTTTTCACCTTTTTTCTCACAGCTGCTTGGAAGTAACCCACACGCTGATTTCTTTTAATATACACAGCATCATTCAATTTAACTCGGCTGTCATAAAATTTAAGTCACGTTAACTTAATTAATAACTTTTACTTCATCGAACTATTACAAAATATGCGGCAATATCGCTGCAACATATTAACGCCTACTAATCAAAAATAAAAATTGTGTGAAAAACTTATAAAACTATAAAAAAATACGTTAATTAAGTTATGAGTTATGACGACGACTTTCCAGCACCTTCCAGATTCCAGCTCCCAGATTGTTCCACGGACCAGCCATCCAGCGACCCATTTTTATGACGCGACTTGCCTCAATTGCCTGCCCAAAACGCAAATTGTTATTAAATAGTTTTTTACGACTTATAAAACCTTCATTTTGGTAACTTTCGCTTTTTGTTTTGACACTCACTCAAACTGACGTTGTTTTCATTTTCAGTTTCAGTTTTTTTAGTTTTATTTTTTATGATATGAGCTAATGGAGACATATAGACAAGAACCAGATTATAAGACAATTGTGTGAATGTAATTGTGGGGTCCCCCAAGTGTGGCGTGTTGTGGCCCAAAGACAAATGGCCCAGCACTTTGGCTATAGCTAATTTGTATAATTTCGTGAGCCACTGCACAGTGGTTCAAACTGTGTGGTGATGGGCATGAAAAATAGTACCTTTGTATATCAACTTCGAATTTGGCATAAATAGAATCCGAAATATTTAAAAATTACTTCAGTTTAAAATACATAAATTTCTAGGCCTATTTTGCCATTTCAAATTCAATCCATAAAAAATTCGTTTTGTTGGAATCGGGAATACTAATCTTGTGAGATCAATATGCAGTCCGATTATATTATTGTATTTGTTTGAATGCTCTGAAGTCACGGCTAATAGGTATCTAAAAGACTATATTTTATTTGTCGAAGTTAAAAGTTGCAAATCTATATGTATATATAAAAGAAACTTATGTTTTACGTGTTACAGGTGTTCACATGAACGCGTCGATGAATTTCAAATCTAGATATTTGCATGTGCTAGAGGTTGTCAATACGGAGGTTTTAACTCTATTGCCATGTGGTTGTGTGTATTGGTTCGTGAGATTTACGCGTTGAGTTTGAAATACAAAAAAAAAAAATTGGACAAAAAAATTGAATTAATTCACCCCAGTAAAATGCCAATAAATGGCATCATTATTTGACTCTACGTAAAAATTGTAAATAACCCAGAAAAGCGATTAACCCCCAAAAACTCATAATTACATACCAAACTCATTTTATAATCACAAAAATGAATTTTTCCTGCTTTCGCCGGTCATTTTGTATACGCCAATTTGAAAAACTAATAAGGTAATTATAATTAGCTCCTTAAAAGTATCTGAAAAGCATATAACAGGGGTTGCAATTATATTTTTCTGAGATTAAGACTAAAAACCTGTATATATAAAAGAAACTTATGTTTAACGTGTTACGGGTGTTCTTATGAACGCGTCGATGAATTTCAAATGTGATTTTTGCGTGTGTTACAGGTTGTCAATGTGAAGATTTTAAGCCTATTGCGATGTGTTTGTCTGTATTGGTTCGTGAGATATACGCATTTTTGTGAATATGGGTTTTGTGTGTGTGTATCTCCATAGACGGATGTGTCAAACATCGTTTCAATCATTGAGAACAGTGAATGGCGAATTATGTGCAATGTATCGAGTGGAATGTCAAAAATTGAATTTGTTGAAAAATGATTTGCACTGGGATCAAACTTTAGCAGATGCTACTATAACTGCTAATCCATATCAAATACGTGTTCTATTTGCGATTATTTTGGCAACACGTTTTCCATCAAATCCACCTGAATTGTGGATAAAATATCAAGATTATTTATAAGAAGATATTTTGTTTCGAGTACGTCAAGCAAAACGTAATCCAGTGATGGAATTTACGCCGGAAGTTTACAATGAAGCTTTAATTCATATTGAAGATCTGCTTGACGGTGGCTAATAAAGCATTAGGATAATTGGGAATGCAGTCTCCTAATCGCTCAATGCATAATGTATTTCAATTGGAAGAATTCCAACGGATTTTATTAATTACAATCTAATCGAACTGCCCAGGAACGTGAAGATCGCAATGAACGTGAAAGGTTTCGGTTAAGACAGACCTGTGAAACGCGACATTCGACTTATAATGGTGTAAATTTGAATGGAGCTGTAAACTAATCTAAAAATCTTATATATATATCCAGATAAGCTACTAGAGAATCTTACCATGTTTATTCACTTTAGCTATTCTAAAGTCTGGGACGACAATGTCTGCAGACTCACTAAGTGGAGCATAGAGCCTCACCGATCTGGTGGTCCTAAATTTAAGTTAGATTGTTTTTGGTTACGTAGTGATTGTCGTTATAACGTGAAATTAGCACCTCCAAATCCTCTATGCGCGGCTGCAGTAGCAGGGGGATTGTCCAATAATTGTTGGGTATCCCTTGAAGACATGTTTCCATTATTGGTTTGTTCCATGTTTTTCTGAAATATTTTATGAGAATCAATGAGTGATGGGGTCATAAGATTCTTAAGTTAAAAGCCGCCCCTGATATGAGGAGACAGAAGCTTAATTGATGGCAATTTGGCCGCCAAAAAGGCATCAGGGTTTGTTGTGGACTGCTCATAGCTTCAGGACTCTTCCTCGACCTTATCTGCTCCTAGAGGTCGGCCCTACCGATAGGTATACTACCGCCGACATCGCTCTTGGATTCATGGCCTTTAATGAGTCCGCTCACCACGACAAGGTGGCAATCTTCGAGAGGGGATTTTAAGAGTATTTAAAAAGTTTGGGCAGGACAACGTCTGCCGGGCTCACTAGTTCTATATATAAAAAAAAAAAATTTGTGTTTTATTTTCTATGCCTAGAACCACTGTGCACTGTTTACGTTAAGTTGGTTGAACCAAGCAGCGCTCGAGCGTTGCCAACTATCTGCAGCTACTGTCGGACTTGAGTGACCAACTGACCGTGGAAATTGAAAATCGCAACTCTACTGAAGAAGAAAATTGCGTTTCAAACGCAAAACGATACAAAGTACAACAAAAAAAAAAAGTACTTTTCTTTAGCTGCATTTCCATTGTTTTAATTTCTACAATTGTGACAATTTGCTGGAGAAGATTGGTTGGGCAGCTGACTGAGCCCACTTTGCTATATGCTTCAGTGCCTAGGCCTTGCTTGCGGTCGCTTGGGAAAGTGCCTCGAAAACAATTCGCTTAGAAATATCGCTATAAAATATGCCAGAGCACTTGTGAAGGCTTTTAGTTGACCATCAAACGGTTCCACGACATGTGTCGCATTCAGTTTATCATTTCGCTCCTGTGCTGCTATCTAAGCCTGTGTCTAGCCGCACAGGATAATTGCGAACAGGAGCATACGCTATATTGTCGCGGATCGCGTGCCGTACGTAATGTGTTGCGAAATTTGAATAAAAGTGATAAGCCGCTGGTGATTATGCGTGGCATGGAGATTGTGCCCCTGCAGCAGCACTCGCTGAATGAATCTGATACGCCGCCTGAATCGGAACAGACGCTGCTGGACAGCTTGGCCAGCTATTTGCGCTCCCACGAGTTAAATCTCAAGCTGGGGGAGCTGCTGGCAGATGAGGAACTGGAGCGCAACGAAGTGCTTGAAGATGGCGATAAATTCGGCTATGTGTCGGGTAGGTGATGTTGCGGATATAGTCGTGGAATTGGTGTTGTAGTGGAATTGAATCTTTGGATACAAAAATAGTTGTAGTACAAATTTTTGATGAGCTTAAGATGAGACTTGGTTGCATTCATCGTGTTGTCGTTATAACGTGAAATTAGCACACCCAAATCCTCTGTACTGGCTGCCGTAGTAGGGGGATTGACCAATAATTGTTGGGTACTCCTTGGAGACATGTTTCCATTATTGTTTTGTTCCATGTTATTCGGATATCTTTTATAAGAATCAATGAGTGATGGGTTCAACGATTCTTTAGTTAGAAGCCGCCCCTGATAAGGGAAAACAGACGCTTACCTGATGGCAATTTGACTGCCAAAAGGGCTTCAGGGTTTGTTGTGGACTGCTCTTAGCTTCAGGACTCTTCCTCGACCTTACCTGCTGAGTGGCCCTACCGATGGCTATGCTACCGCCGGCATCGCTCTTGGATTTATCGACCCTAATAGCCCCCTCATCACGACATGGTGGCAATCCCCGAGAGGGAATGGCCCTATGAACTCGTAGTAGTAGTTAGATAAGACTTGGTATATCTAAAATTTAGTGATATGAAAAACTTATGAATTTCAAGACAGTTTTTGGATTATTTGCACTAATTGCAAATCTCCAAAGTACGTAAAAAGGACTCCTAAACGTCTTTTAACCGAAAAACAAAAAAACTGGTTTTCATTTGAAATGAAATTCGGAATAATTTTTCAGGCAACCAAAATTTTGTATATAATATATTATTGCGTATATAATACTATATATATTAGCTATATAATGCTGTATAGTAGGAAAGCATATATACCAAATAAATTCAATATTTTCTGTGGGATTTTCTTCTAAATTTCAGAGTAAGATTTGCTATGTGTGAGCTCAGATAAATATTATTATACATAGTCTAGAGAAATTTTTCATAGCTTCGAAATGTACCATGGTATCGAAATTTTGTAGCAAAAAAAATTTACAGATCCCGAAAACATATTTAGGTCTGTAGTGAGTTCTCTCTCCCTTAAAAAGCTATAGTATGGATTTTTTTCCTTCTTAAAAAGGTTCGGTAATTCAATTTTTTGTTAGTTAAATTATTTTTATAAAGTTTTCGTCTTATTCTTTTTGTATACTTTCAACAATATCATGCAACATTGTTAGCTATTATATTTTTACAACAAACAATATTCGCTTTTAAAATAATTGTTTTGCCCAATTCTTAGAAATGCCACGAAAATGAAGGTCCTTTTAATAAAAGGGTTCATTAATCAATATTTGCCATAGAATATAAGATTAAGTATTTAAGCGCATTTGCGGAATTTAATTATCTTTAGTTTATTCATAGAATAAAGCAATTCATCTTAATTAAAAAAGAATTAACAGTGAGAGCAACAGAGACCTTGAGGTTTGCTTTATTCTAGGAAAAATCATTTTCCGCAGAATTTTTAATTTTAGCTTTCAAGGTTATTTTATTACGCTTTGATTCCAATATCATGGAAATCAATTTTAAATTTAAGATTAAAGCCAGCAGACATTAAAAAATTTATTTTGGGACTTTTTATTATTTTGGCTATTTTTAAGGAATTTAAAATTTTTAAAACACTTTTAGAATCAAAATTGTCAAGGCGCAAACAAAATAACATTTAGGAAGAAATATATCAATCCCTGTTTGTATGATTAGCTAAATCTCAGAGATCATAAAGGAGATTCCAAATTTTTGTACAAATTTATGGCGTTAAGAGTTCGCATATTATTTCGCAACTAAATTTTGTTCATGTTATCGATATCTCGCCGCGTTCTTTCATAAAATCATTACGCGATTTATAGCCCCAATAAAAAAGCTAAGGGAAGCTATTCAGACTAAGATTCCTGCAACAGAGAACTGTAAGCAACAAAACTACTTAAGAGCGAATAAACATCGTAAAAGATTCTCTGAGGATTAGCTTACACAGTTGGTAGAGCTTCTTAATATTTTATTGCGAGATTCCTATTATGTATCGAGCTATCGATATCTGAACCTCGGGTTCACCATTATTAGACGATATTGTCATTTCATGCGTCTTCAGTCTGGAGAATAAAACTCGGCTTTACACCGCAGTACTCAAGCCGGTCTGGACGTATGCAATGCAGCTCTAGGGGAAGGCGAGCAATTCAAATATCGAAATCCTGCAAAGATATCAATCTATAACTCTAAGAAACATTGCAGGCGCTCCTTGGTACGTAACCAACAAAGAAATTCACAAAGATTTGAATGTTCCTTTTGTCAAAGATAAAATAAGCAAATCATCGTTAAGATATTTGGAGAGACTGTCAAACCATGAAAATTCGTTGGCTATTAACCTACTAGACAATAGTATGGATGTTAGACGTCTAAATAGATTTCATATTCTGGACCTTCCAGATCGATTTGTATAATAATCTATAATAACCTCTAGGAAACAGTTTTGTTGTATATTGATTGGACTCACTGGAGCACAATCAATCCTGCCATTTTTTGTGTTTACTTATAAAATTTGCTGATTGTCTCATATGACAGATTGCAAATAAAATAAAAAATAAAAAAATAAAAATTTCATGCGTGAAAATTCACTGTAAAAGACTAAAAATGAGAAGGCGGTAACTCTTAGAACTGTAGAAGTTATGCTTGTTTTTGTGATGGTACCTGCCATGTTCGCCATAGGAAACAGTACCTTGAAAAATTACAAATTAGCCTAACTCCTCGGAATTGAAAGACAATTTGTTCAAGCCTGACATGAATAATGGTTTTCACATTTTAAGATCAACTTTGAAGAAACCAATGAGTATCATGTCCCCGACTCCAGATAATTAAGGTCAAAAGGCCAAAAATTACGTTTTTCCAAATAACATTTTACCAGTGCTTTAAAATATTTCTCATTATTCTAAAAAATTGTAAGGCTTAAAATTCTCTGCTAACTGCTAATTGTATAAAATCATGTTAAATAACGACGCCTTTGAATTTCATCAAATTTAAGATCTAAAATAATCAAAAATTATAAATTTTCCTCGCTTCAATATGGATTTTCATATTCTTTTTGTGAAATTCATATTCTTTATAGATAAATAAAAAATTTTATAGAGAATTTAAATTTTAATAAAAAAACCTTACTCCCATGTAAAAACGATTATTTTATATCATAAACTAATATTATTTTAGTGGGATTTTCAAATGGCGAACCAATCTCTTACTTTTATATGAATACTGTACCTTTTTTTATGCGAATTTTTTTTAAGCTGAATTGCTGGGAACGTTATACTAAGAATTGTGTGTATTTTATATTTTTTGAGCAAGTCAATGCAGGGTATCAGAATATCCAATGCCACCCTGTCTGTTTTTGTTCTGTTGCAATATTTTTCATATCAAAATCAAACTGCTTTATTGGATCCAAAAAAATCCGCTTAAAATTGACTTAACTTAATTGCTTCCACAGTTAACTTTCCACACAAATGGCGGACTATTCTAACGGCCTTAATAAAGAAAATGGCGTGCGATTGTAATAAGCGTTGTAAAAACAAAATATAACTGCCTTCACCTTGTGCTCTGTTTTACCCCTTCTACAGTAGTCTGCGTGTGTGGCTGCCACATAAAAGCGCAATTTTATATAGCCTACCCTCAGGCACATAAACAGACTACGCTTAGTTTATTATTTGACCAAACCATTAAACACGACTAAATCTTGACAGCAGCTCACGCACACACACTCACGCACACACACTGACACGCATTTATGAACACACGCACACATTAATATTATTGTGTTGTCTATTTTTATACACACACCATTACGCATTACGCAGAGGCGCGCAAAAAGGATAAAGGACAAGGTCTACTGCTGGCCATGGCGCTGATGTTTGGCAAAATGATGGCCGTGTTGGGTCTAGGCGGCATTGGGGCCTTGGCGCTCAAAGCGTTGGGCGTTTCCATGATGGCTTTGATGATGGCCGGCATTGTGGGTCTCAAAACAGCCGCACAACATGGCAACGAGTCCAGCCATAGCGTATCCTATCTAACCGCTGAGGGACATCATCACAAGCGACGTCGACGCCGCGCCGCTGGCGATGTGACGCAGGTGGTGACCGAACCGCTGCCCCAGCCACTGGCCTACAGGGAGTGGATACGGGACCAGCTGTAAACTGTCACATATGCTACTATCAGCTATCTATTTATATATTATATTATATACTAGCTATATGCTTAGTTTTAGTTATTTATTTTTGCGGGTGCAACAGTTTTATAAAAATAAAAAAATAATCATACTTAATATAAATCAAAATCACAGCTGGAAGCCGGCCACAGACAGTGTTTATGTCCAAAACGAGTTGTTGGCGTAAACATAAAACAAGTTTATGGCTTTTTGGTCTTATTTATTGCTGGCCACAATTGCAACGCGGCCGTGACGCAGTTCTGGCGCCGGGCCCTCAATTGGGCGCCACTGTCAAAGTCAGCGTCGCAGCCTCCGCTTTTTGATATTGTTGTTGTTGCTGTGGTTGCTCTTTGGTTTTATGAAATCGGTGAAAGTTGCCGTCATTGTGTTGCCAACTACCCACACACACACACACACGCACGCATGTTGCTTTGCTTTTGACCAAGTTTATACACTTGTATTTATTTATCAGCTACACTTTGTCGTTAATTTGTCAGGAATTTCATTTATGCTCGGTTCTCTTATCGCTGCAGCGACATCTTCACGATCAACATTTCATTTTATGCATCTCGTTTTCACAGCTGACGAGAGACTTTGTCTTACCTTAGCCTAATTTTGGTAACAAGTTCTGGTTATTGGTCAAGTTGTTGTTGCTTGCTTGTGGTTTAGTAGCAGCGCAAGATTTCATCTTAACTCTTATTTTCTTTTGAATTTCTTGGGTATTTTTTTTTGTTTCAGGTTTTTATTTTTTTTTTATTTTTTAATTTATATTATTTTTTTTTTATTGGAATTTGCATAATGTGGCAAGCAACTTTCACTGAATTTGGCAGCCGAAACGGTTCTTTGGCGCGCTCTATAAATAAGTTGCAGTCAACGAACAATATCAAACAGAAAGCGAAATTTATTGTGTCTAGGCAAATCTTAGATACTCTGAATCATAAAACTTGATGAAGTTATTTAAATAAATTTCATAAGGCTATAAAAATATATTTAAAATTCTGAAATCTTTATTCGCTAGGAAAGGCATTTTTATAGTGGTGACAATGTTTCTGAGTTCATTAGCATCTTTCGCAATAGATATTGCAGAAGCTGAAAAATAAACTACGTTATTGAATAATTGATTGAAATACTTATTTTTCTGAATAATGTCTATGGTAAATATCTTAAAATAATATCTATATGAGCGTGGGAAAAAATAACGTTATGTACTCGAATTGGCCTAACGTTCCTCAGTTCATACACTTAC
>JBAMAX010002771.1:0-18837 GCA_037043745.1 Chymomyza amoena | reverse complement strand
AATTGAATAGAAGGTAATTACGATTGTTAAATCAGAGAGACCCCTACACTTATTTTTCAAATTATTTCAGATCCGCCATATTTTATTTAAAATAACTAATAACGAAATCAACTTAATTTAAATAAATAAATTGTAATTTTGTGTTTTTTGTTTTAAATTGAAAACGTTGGAATATGTTAAATTAAGCTCATTAAAAAAAGAATCGAATTCTACTCTCTAATTGTGTTTTATTATTAATTTTTGTAGTCAACGCGACATTAGTTATATAAGTGCATACAGTGCGTTTCATAACTATAGGACAGTCGCAAATTTAAGTTTCAAGTGCTAATATAACGGTTCATAGGCACGATCCAGCAAAGCTTCCTTTTACAAAAACAACTGCCTTATATTGGAGCTTTTAATTTACCGTAAGGTTATTGCACTGTTGCTTCACACGGCGCTTCGCAAGGATATGTCACTTTTGATGCAATTTTTAGCTTTTCATATCTATAGGACAGTAGTCTTTCATAAGGAAATTAAGTGTAAGGATGGCACAAATATATTTTACTTTAATTTTGAACAACATTTTTATCGTTTTATGATAAAGCACCGGAAACTATGACTATTAGTTTAGGGTAGGGATTCGAGTGTTCGCCAACCCTGCTATACGGTTTGTTGGCCTAAGCCATGCATAAATCACGCATCGTGACTTATTTAAAACCAATTAACTCATGCTGCCAATGAATCTGCAGCAAAATCTGAGCTGCTGCCAATGCCAGTGACGATGAGTGCGATGATAATGATGACGTTGACGATGACGATAAGCTGCCGCCATTTTGTTCAATTTTTACAAATTTTAGGCATGTGTGTGCAACGTCGCTTAGCAAACATTAGCATCCAGCTTATTATTATTATAACCATGATTATCATTGGCAGTGGCGAATCCAATAGAACAGTCTGGACTCCAACAGTCCTCATTTACGGATAAAAACTTTTAACAATGTGTAATAGTCGCACACTAGTAAACGTAACAATAGCCAAGTAACGATCCACTTAGCCGTTTACTTTCATATTATATATCCTAATACTATGCCCATTTTGTTTGCTATAATTAAAACTACCATAAGTTTTAGTTTAGTCTTTTTGGTTTTCCTATTAAACTGCAGTTTTAAATAATGACATTGTCAAAGAACGGAAGTTACTGCAGCGTTGACCCAACTACAAGAAATTTGGCCTCAGCCTCGTGAGATAGTCTTTTTTCATTTTATCCGCAGATTGCAAATTCATCGTGGCATTTATCAGAACACCCGCAACACGTAAAACATAAAAAATATTAGTAAATCTGAAAATGACACAATGCGACACTATAAAAAAATTGGCCGATTCTCAGACCTACCTAATAGGCACACAAAATTTCATGAAAATCGGTCAGCCGTTTCGGAGGAGTTTCGTATAAATATAAAGAAAAATGATAGGAGTGGCAACCCTGGGTATAAAAAATAGATGTTGGCCGATTTTTTGGCCGACCCAATAGGAACACAAAATTCATGAGAATTGGTCCAGCCGTTTCGGAGGAGTATGTTCACACAAAAAACAAAATTCGCAAAAATCCGTATATCTCACGAACCAATTCACACAAACACATCGCAATTGGATTAAACCTCCGTATTACGTGCTTACTGGATAGGTCTGACAGTCGGCCAACATCTATTTTTTATACCCAGGGCTGCCACCCCCTTTTTCGACAAATTTTGTTTTATTTTTTTTTTTGTGTGGCATTGTGTACATTTTCAGATTAACTAATGTCAATGTTTTACGTGTTACGGGTGTTGTCATGAACGCGTCGAATAATTTCAAATATGTTAGAAGTTGTCAATACGGAAGTTTTAAGCCTATTGCGATGTGGTTGTGTGTATCGGCTCGTGAGATATACGCATTTTTGTGAATATCGTGATAAGTTGCATAGTAGAAAATTATTTAACACCGCGTATTGGACATTAAGTGCAGACAGAAGCGTAGTCGCAAAGGGGTTGAAATGTAGTTTCTGTGGGGCATGATTTTATTAGAGATGAGAGCTCTCTTAAGAATACTTAAGTTCGTCCATACGGCTTTTTAGAGAGTCATGAAAGTCAGATAATCCAAAAATCTTATGATTGTCTAGATAAGCTAACTAATCTTTTACGATGTTCATAAACTTTCAGATTCTTCAAAAAGTTTGGGCAAGACAACGTCTGCATGAGGAGCTGGCTGCTACGATGCAGGTGTCCAGGTTGAGTCATAAATTGAGTTAAGCAAAGATCAAAAATCATTCAGGCATTCAAATGCAGTGCTTCTTCACTCACAGATTTCCACTAAATTATTGATGAATGAGCAAATGAGCCCATTGAGCTGGCTCAAACAATGCCAAAACCAACATACTACAATATTCAATGGGTAGTTTAAATCGAGATGACTTCATGTTGGAGCATGTTGGGCTTTTGGACAGTTTGGTTGTGCTCCGTTCAAACAAAACTACTGATTGTTGCCAAAATGCAAAGGGCATGGGGAGGACTACAAAGTGTTCAAGAGCTGGCCACTAGGCAATATCGAAGTTGCCAAGTCAGTCAGGACGTCACAATTTTCCATTAATTCAAGTCAGTTTATGTTTACAATTGCACAATGAGCCAAAATGTTGATTTTGCAGTAAACCTGTTTGGGATATGTTAAGATTCCCCTGAACCAATTTTCCCAAAACCTTTAATTCAATCATCAGATTGAATAATCAGATTTTATTTCATTCGAAAGTACAAAAATAAAAATAAAAACATTTTTAAGCATTTATAGCTTTGGCGCCTACTTTGCGCAAAGATTTCTTGTTAACCAGTTTAGGCTTTATTACATCGAACGAAATCGTAAGCGACTCATCTATGGACATCATGGCGCCTGCATTGTCAAACTCACCGCAGTAGTTGGGTGCCGAAAATATGGTGACCAGCTGACGTTTGGCAAAGAACTCATAACCATCCTCGACCGCTTGATGGGCACGGCAGATCAAATCGAGCTTGTGACGATACAAAAATCGGCTGACGACGTCCGAACCAAAAGTGACGCTTATGCCACGTGTATTGTCGCTCCAGCCTATTATGGAGGGCTCCGGGTCAGACCAGAGCAGATCGCAAAGCAATCCCTGGTCAGGCACTTCACAAGGTCGTGATAATTGAGCGATCTGTCTCATATTTTGCAGATCTGGACTCAGACCGCCATGACAGCAAAATATCTTCTCTTCCACTATTGCCGACACCGGCATGCAGCTATAGCAATCCACAAAAGTGCGCCATAATTTGATGGTATAACGACGCTTGCATTCGTCGTAGAAACCATAGATGCGATTGATGCTTGCACTTTCGTGATTACCGCGCAGCATGAACAACTTATCCGGATACTTGATCTTATAGGCCAGCAGCAGACACATGGTCTCTATAGATTGTTTGCCGCGATCCACATAATCACCCAGAAACAAATATTTGGTCATCGGTGGATGGCCCCCATGGTCAAATAGTCGCAACAGATCCACAAACTGCCCATGTATGTCGCCACATATTTTAATCGGCGCTTCGACCTCCAGCAGCATTGGTTGACTTAGAAAGATCTGACGGGCACGCATGCACACAGCAGCTATTTCGTTATCTGAGAGATGCAGGGTCTTCTTCCGAGATTCGATAATGGTGTTGATGAGCTCCTCAAGGCGCGTATAATCGAAATCTGTTACCGTGACTATCGACATTTTAAAAGTATTTATTGTATATTTTATACATTTATTTTTGGATTAATGTGGTATAACCTACTGAGGTTTGTTATTTAAATTTGTGACTTTGTAGGGAACACTTTACAAGACGAAGTAAAATCAAGTAGATGTTGGCTGAATACTACTACTACGACTTCTGGAATCCTAAGTGGAACATATAGCCTCAACAATCAACTTTGTTATGCGCACAATAACAACAAATAACAATAACGTCATTCCAAGTATAATTGGCTTTTCAGATTTCTGCTTCGATTGTACGCATCCATGTCCTAGCTATCGCCCCGGGTCGTCTAAAACCTTGTGGGTTCCAGCGGAGAGCTTATCGGGCGATGTTGTTATTTAATCATCTTACTGTGTGAACGATCCAGTTTCATTTGTGGCGTTTGATGTCATACGCTACTTGTGTTTGCTCCGTGCGTGACCATAAATCGTAGTTTGAAAATCTTTGGGGCCACCGGTTTACAAACACATGGATTTGAAAATTTATGCTGGATGTTTCTTTCCAGGATTCGCACCCGTAAAAGAGCACAGACTTCACGTTAGAGTTGGATATGCGAAGTTTTGTTTTGGTGGTAAGTTAATTGGATATCCATATGCAAAAGTAGATCTTGCTTTGCAAATGCGTGATTTGACGTCTTCGTCCACACCGCTTCTGTTGGTAACTACGCTGCCCAGATACACAAAGTATCGAACGCTATCCAACCTTTCATTCTGTAGTGTAATATAGGGATCCGTAGTCGCGGCGCATTCGCTGCACATGATTTTCGTTTTCGAACTCTTAATTTCCAATCCAAGTTTACGCGAGCAGTTGCTGATTTTTTCAAGATTGTCTGGGAGATCGGAGCACTTATTATTATACCTATTATAATATAATAATAGTTACCTAGATGTGCCAGACTACACACAAAAACAAATAATACTATATTTAACAATTAATACTTGACCCATTGATTACAAAAAATTGTCATCTTTTTAATTTAGAAATAAAGTTTAGTTTCGTAACCAAGCGAAGAATATAGCAACAAAAAAAAAAGTATTCTTTTAATTAATTAAAAAAAAAGAATAGCGTACGTAAAGTCGGTCGCGGACGACTTTTGGATACCCAGTACCACTAGCTTGCAAAAAATCCGGTTCCTTCAAAAAAACCAAAAACAGAAGAATATTTAAGCAAAAAAATTTTTTTTTGACCCATCGTTCCTATGGGAGCTATATGATATAGTCGACCGATTTCAATAAATTTTGACGAAGTGCTTGAATACCTTAAAAAAGATCTGAATGCTGAATTTAGTTCAAATGTCGTTACAAACAAATGAAGCACATCGAATTTTGTATAAAAAACGTTTTTTTGGACCGATTGGTCCAATGGAAGCTATATGATATAGTCAACCGATTTTGATCAAATTTGGTACAGTACTTGGGAACCATAAAACACTTTTAAATACCAAATTTGGGGACGATATTTCCATGAACAAACGAATTATCCATCTAAAACCTTTTTTTTCGAGGTCGTCTCAAACACCCATATGGGAGCTATATAATTTATCCCCGATATCAAAAAAATAAAATAAACTTGTCTCCTATGGAATAATATGGGATCTAATGTGGAAGTTTGGTTATTCTAGCTCTTACCATCTCTGAGATCTAGGCGTTCAAACGGACAGACGGACGTACAGACGGACATGGGTATATCGAATTCTCTATTCACCCTGATCATATTTTAGGTAACTTTGGGGCGTTTCCGACGTCTCCTTCTATATGTTACATACATTTTCGGCTTGCACAAACTTAATATACCCTTTGTACCATACGGTACAGGGTATAAAATTTAACGACAAAACATTTGGAATTCAAAAAATTCAAAATTTTTTCAACTTTATGGAGTTAAAAGAAAAATTATAATACTTTTTAATAAATTCAATATTTCCGCAAAAGTATAATGAAGATTTCGATTTGAATAAAAAATATTTTTAGGTATAGCTTACTTAATTTAACAAACATTTTTAAATATATCTAAAAATTTTAATTTAAACTTAGTTATGTTTGTTAAATACCCGAAACATTCACCATTCCATACAATTTATCAATATAATATAAATCATAAATTAATTTTTTTCAAATCGCCAAGTTAATTAAAAACAAATTTCCTTCTAAAATTTTTAAGTGTTGAACCTAGTCTATTTAAATGCAAACATGGAAGCAAAACTTAAAAAAAAATTACAAAACGATCAAATTAAATTTTTTTAAAGGTTTTTTTTAATTTTCTACATTCGTCCAAAAGTCGTTTTTTCCCCTGCAAATTTGACAAACACATACAAAATTTTAAAAGTTTTAGGGTCAAATAAGTATTAGGGTCAAATAAGTGAAACTTAAAAAATAAATTTTAAAATACTGGTAGGAAAAAAGCACCATATAAATTGATATAAGGTGAAACCTTGGTGAGAATTATGATTTTAGTCTTTTGTTTTGGTCTTGTCTAAACCTCCAACGATACAAAAATAATTTGTTTTTTCTTAAGGCAAAACGCAACAAATGGGCTTAAGACACAATTTATATGAATCAATATTTCAATATTAAATATAAATAAATAGTTTTCAATTAAACAATTCAAACAAAACAGTATAATCCTCTTTTTCCTGTCACTAAGCTTAAATCATTTACTTAATTATATGTACTATATTCAGTTTTTAATAGAATTGAATATAAAGAAAAATGCGATATAACTTTTTTTTCGGAAAAAATAGATTCCTTCTAAGAACTTTCCAATCAGAATTTAAGTATATAGATATTTATATACGAGTATAGTTTTGTTTCGTTAAATTTTTACGATTTGATGAAAATCGAAAGTTACGTCAAAGAACTTAATTTAAGTATATGGTTAAGTCTCAAATTCACATATTGAGGTTGTGTGAATAAACATGGTAAATTAATAACGGAGTGTGTGGGGTAGGGATCAATGCAATTTGGATGTAGATTTATTCACAAGGGCCGTAATCAGAAATTCGAATACCGCGAATGAAAGTTCCAAAACGCATACGTGCAGTGGAATGGCAGTATTCTCATTATGTCAGAGCCCAAGGGCTTAATTAAAAAAAAAAAAATAGAAGAAGCGCTGTTATATAAAGCTAAATCTTTTCTGCACGAGACTTTTACCGCCCTTAAAAGACTTCATTGCGTATACGTTATTTTGTTGAAAGGCTTGCAATTTTTGATTGCGCTCTTGAAATTAGAGAACAATTAACTATGTCTAATCTGATATATAAAATTCTCGAGTCACAATGTTAGTTACCATACTCCTCCGAAACGGCTGGACCGAATCTCGTGAAATTTTGTGGTAAAATATGTGTTTTTAAATACATAGATCGCCTTTTAGAACTCATCAGTATGATAAAGTCATCGAAATAACTATCTTTTCCGATGGAGCAGCCAGCCAATTGAAGCAAAAGTATCTTTTTGCAACTCTCGATTTGTTGGAAAATCACTTTGGCGTGAAGTTGTCGTGGCCTTTTTTTGTTTCCGGCAACGGAAAAGGAGTGGTTGATAGTATAGGAGGTACTGTCAAAGGTGCACTTTGGAGGCTCGCTGAACGTAGCACAAGAGTTTGTTGAGCTTGCACGCGAATCATGTCCGAAAGTGCAAATAGAATTGTCGAAAGAAAAAACAGATGCTAATGCTGCGGATCTTGAAGAACACTGACGAAATATAAATGCAGTTCCACAAACACATCGCATACATGCTGTGTTTCCCATGTACCGTATATTATTTGAATTGCTGAAGAATCAAATGAGTTTGAGGAAATTCAACGAATAAATGTAAAGCTGCTGAAAATTGTTATTTTTGTACACATGAGCTTGTACGGCTCTCAGATTTTTCATTTAAGTAATGTTGCTACAATTTATTTTATACAGAAGTAAAAAAATAATATACATGTACTTCCATCAAAAATATAAATATATGGTAGTTTTAATCCTCATTCCGTGCACGTCATAGTACACTGTCTTTTTCGAAGGTGAACAATATAATACATTCCATTATTCAGTCCAAGAAAAAAATTCCGGTGTGTATTTCTGGCTAAATTCTATTGTATGGATGCATGGAATATTCATGTCTTTTGTGTCCGTCCGTCACACTCCATCTTTAACCGTTCTTATTAGCATTAATAATTGGACTAAGTAATTTTTAAAAACCGGTTTTAGCTAGCAAATTCACCCATCTTTTTTTCATTACTTGATTCACGTTCTGGTACAGTGCTTGAAACTCATAAAAAACTCAAAAGTGTCAATTTTGGTTACAATATCTTCATAGCCAAACGAATCTTACCAAGTTTTGTCCAAAAATTGATTTTTTGGAAGATCGGCCTAATGGGAGCTGATATATTCAACCAATTTTGTTCAAATTTGGTACAT
Source organism: Chymomyza amoena (assembly GCA_037043745.1). Classification (NCBI taxonomy): domain Eukaryota; kingdom Metazoa; phylum Arthropoda; class Insecta; order Diptera; family Drosophilidae; genus Chymomyza; species Chymomyza amoena. Next base: position 10,671 of record JBAMAX010002771.1, on the reverse strand, counting down.
TGCTTGGGAACCTTAAAAAATAATAAGAGTGCTTAATTTGGGTACGATATCTTAACTATTTGGGAATAGCAAAAATGTGCTGAAGCCAAGAGTTAGTAAAATGATAAAAATTTGAATTATTTGCGATAACTTTGGGTTATGCTTTATGCAAATTAATGAATGTGTATGAAATCGTTATATCAAGAATCCTTAAGTTGAAATAAGAGTTGCTACCCCATCTACTTAACAAATTATTATATGCATTTTACCCAAAAATGCCTTGGCACACATGAAGATCTCATAACGAAAACTGAACCTCGTTAAAAATCCGTTTCATTTCCATTAATTCCAAAAAAACTGACAAAATTTCTCACAATTTGAGATTGCCTTCCGGCTTATCAGACTGAAAATTCTTTATCAATCCCAAATTGATTTTAACGTTTTTATGTATTATTATAAGGCTAAATTCAAGGAAGTTTTAACTTTTAAAAACAAAAAAAACCTAGTTCAAGATTGGCAGTCTTAAATCGGCAATAACTAGAAAACCAAAAATCTTAACATAAAAAATATGTATATTTAAATATACATATATTAAAATTGACACGGGCTTAACACAATTCAACCCATCGCATAGTTCAAAAACCACCAAAATAATCTTCAAATGTAATAAGTTTTTAATAAAACAAAATATTAACAAATATTAAATACGAAATTAGACAACTGCACAATCTTTTTTTTTTTTTTTTTTTTTATTGGATAGTAGGAGGGGAAATCTTCAGAAAGACACCCGGGGAGGGTAGTGTCGGATTCGCATTCTGCGCCTACCGACTAAAAACCCCTCCTATTTGGTTGCCAACCTTTACGGTTCTAAACCTCAGAGTGTGGTGGTACCATCAGAGGGTGTAGGGGGTGCTTGACGCGGTATATATGAGAGGGGTGCACGAAGCGGTATATTATGTATGATCGGTTGAACCGATCTCAATTTCCCATTTAGTCGCCTTTTACGACAAGCAGAGGAACACTGAGGTGGATATTCTTAATCCGCCACCTCACGGATAACTGCACAATCAAATATACCAACGGCTTATACCAACTACTGCTTGAAGTACTTGTGAATCTTAAGCGACAATCACTATAAGACCGCGCTAAACCGTTTAGCCGCCAAGCGTATGTGTATTTTGGCGACCACTGTATTACATACACACTGGCACTAGCACATGTATTTAAAAAACTGGACATAGTGTTGTGTTGTGTTGTGTTTATTCTGTATAGTGCGCTATCTCTCTCACTCTTTTGGTATTTGACGTTGCCTTTGTGCTGCTACTGCTTCAATTCAATTCGCAATATATAAAGATTTAAAAGGATTTTAAATTGCGTTTAAAGGACAGTTTGAGTATGAGCAGTCTTAATTTTATTGCGGCGCTTTTGTCGCTACACAAGTGAAGGCGTGCTGTTGTTATTGTCAAATAGATGATATTAGAGTTTTTTTATTCAAAAACAAGATTTCCTAGATTTTTTTTTTATTTTCAAGTATTGAATCCATAATAGGATGTAGGAAAAGCCCACAAAAAAACGAATGATTGCAAATGAGCACAGACATTTCCAAGGAAAGTGGAAATTTGATTATTTTTTCACTTTCGTCAAAGATAAAGCTGTCTGCTTTATGTGCTCAGAGACTGTGTCGACTTTAAATTAATATAACATAAAAAGACATTACGATACAACACATGAACAACAATAAACAACTTAACAGGACAACTCCGGATAGAATGGTTTAATGAAATGGAGAAAAACTTGGGAAAACAACAGGCTATTTCTGTTGTCAGTCAAATACTGGCAAGAAAAGTGAAACCCTTTGCGTATGGAGAGATGATAATTGAATGTCTGACTGCAGAAGTAGCATTTCCTGATAAAATAAAGACTATTTCAAACATTAGTTTATCAAGATTTACCATTGAAAGAAGAATTGAAGACTTGTCCGAGAACATAGCAACAACGCTTCGTGAACGCATTGAAAAATTCGAATACTGTTTTTTGGCACTTGACGAAAGTTGTGATATTAGCGATACAGCACAACTGGCCATATTTTTACGTGGTATTGGCACCAAACTTAATATTACCAAAGAATTGTGTTCACTGATTCCAATGCAAGGCACTACAGACGGCAAAAACCTGTACGAAGAACTAAAGACTGTGATGGAAAATTTTTACATTTTATTAAAAAAGTTTATTGGTATATCGACAGATGGAGCAGGAGCAATGTCAAGCATGGAGGTAGGAGTATCAGAAAGGCTATTTCAAGATATTAAGAAGGTCACAGGAAGGGAAATATTTGTTAAACATTGCATAATTCACCAGGGAAATTTGTGTGCGAAAAGATTGAGTTTGCCACATGTCACAGTATCAATAATTAAACTTAATTAAAGAATCTCAACGATCTTAATGTGGAACTTTAAGGTAACGGACAGTTTATTCACAATTTATATGATAAAATTTAGGGCTTTGAGCGCAATAATATATCTCACTTTCCAAATTAAGAAAATAACTACTTCTCAAAAATACACACAATTAATAAAGACATTTTTTTAATCAACGAATTTCAATTACGATTCCAAATGTTCGAAGAAAATGTTTTTGTTGGCGCCTAATGCAGCCAATTTATAAATTTAAAGTAAAATAATTAGATAAAAAAGAAATTAAATTGAATTGTATAAATTAACGTAAGAATTCAAGCATAAAATAGCTGAACGCTATAACTATTGTAAAGTTATATTGATACTAACTAAATTTTAGTATTAAATTTACTTAGTATTATATTAATAAGCTTAATCGATGTGTAGCTTAGGCAATATCGACATCGATATAACATTATTGTCAACTTTTGAAGTAAGTCGGCAACAGAAATAAAAATTCCTATCCGATTTTGTAAGGCATAGAAAACAGTCGTGTTTTTTGCTGAGATTTCTGTTCCGGCCTTACCTTACAATTTGCGGGAACATTTGGCGCCCGAGCAGGGACTTTTTGGATAAAGTTCATCACCCGACTGTTTTTTATTGGAGCTAAGCACATTGTTATAAATTCTACCTGGAAACTGAGTTAAATAGTGGCGAGTTGGTCTGCTGCAGCATCTCTGGAATCAAACTGTGAGTCATAATCTGCGTTATTAAATCAGTATTTCTTGCACGGCATTACGTCCAAGTTTGATGTGTGTGAATTTAAAGTGCTTAAATAAATCTCTTTTAAATAAAATAATTCAAATTTAAATAATGGTACATTGGCTGTAGGCGCATTAGTACAAAAGTGTATGCTGGTTGAGGTTTGCTCACTTTTTCCTATACAACCGTACATACCTTCGTCTATATGCAAGTTATGCTAGCACGTGTGCTAATTATCTAGCGCACTTTGCCTATACAGCCGTACTTACTGTCGTGTAAGGTGTAACATACACACATACATACAAATTGCCACCTATATGCAAATTACAGCAGACAATTTTTGTGGCTATCTTTTATTCTTCATTGACTTAGTAGCTGCAAATTGTTGTTGTACTATTGCTGATAACACTAGTCGACGATGAAAAATCTCCAGAGATGAGACCTATATTTTATGTTAAGGCAATGTTTCAGCATTCAAAGTCCGTATTTTTTATTATCCTCTTATACCCTGTTTTTTTTCCTAGGACTATTTTAGTGAAAAAGGACCTTTTCCAAAAAACGGTTTAACATATGATGTCATAAAATCTGTACTGATTCGAATTTTTTTAATTTTTTTTTCCTGAAAAGTAGAATAAGTAGTACCTTTCCATAATGTCCCAAATCATAAAAATCGGTTGTCTAAAGAAAAAACTACAGCCGAAACTGTGTGCCCCAAATGCCAAAAAAAATAGCATTTTGGTGACTTTTTCTACAAAAAAAGCCATTTATTTTAGAAAAAGTCTCTGACACCTGAAAATTTTATTATTTTAGGTTATTGGTCATGAAATGTAGATGGGATTTCTATATAATTTTATCTTTTTATGATAAAAGATGACCGACTTATTGCATTTTTAGTAAAATTAGAAAAAACTTTTTTTTTTTTTTAAATTTTTTTTTCGTCTCTTTTAACTGCATTTAACCTTTGAAAAGTGGTTCACTCTTCTATAATTAAATTTTTGTTTTGAAAGTAGATGTTAGTAGCTTTTAAATAAGCAACTTTTTGCAGAATTCGAGCTGCCCATGCTGCTACACGAAAAATTATGATTTTCCCAAATAAATACAGTATTTTTTCTTTATAATTAATTTTTTAAAAATTCTAATCAGTACAGATTTTATGACATCATATGTTAAACCGTTTTTTGGAAAAGGTCCTTTTTCACTAAAATAGTCCAGAAAAAAAACAGCGTATAAGAGGATAATAAAAATTCGGATTTTGAATGCTGAAACATTGCCCTAACATAAAATATAAGTCTCATCTCTGGAAAAAAAAGGTGTGAAATTTGTCGACTAGTGTAAGCTGCGTTGCATTATTAAACGTTGTGCTATAAATAGATATTGTTTACGAAAATAACTACAACGAACAAACATAAAGCTGCATTAAATACAGCATTAAAATAAATAAATCAGCTGATCATATAATATCTGGTGTTATTAAAGTTGCTTAGATATAAAACTTTAATTGATTTTCTTAAGATTATAATCAGCGCATTATACAAAAAACAATCAAGAGTATGGCTCCGAAAAAGGGTACAAAAGATATGGAGTTTTATACTTTGCGTGAAAGTTTAATAAATTCTTTAAGACGAAATATTATATCATATTATATATTATACAATTGTGTAGTGTTCAAAATGAAATTGAATTGCAAAGTGACGATGGTACTGAGTTTGAAACCCGTGCAACCATTGAAGATTGTGAGGAGGCGTTTTGCCACCTCACAACATTGTTCCGAAATTGCCAATTGGGCAATAGCAAAACTGCTTGAACTGCTTGGTGAGAGTAACGGTGAAAGCGCTCTTCAGTCTCACCAACACTAGGTCAAGTATAGCGTCTCTAAGCTTGGCGCTATAATTATTGTTTGGTATTAGTGCGTAGGTTAATGGTATTAGTTTATAGGTGTAAGTGGAGAGTAGGTGATAGGGATAGGGGTTTTAGGTACGGCGGACTCATTCTTTATTATTAGAATAGTTATGTAGATAAGCAGAGCACCGTTTAGGATATATTAGTATAGTTTTGGGCGGGAATTCCAGGATTTGGCGGCGATCGAGTCCCTATATAAGGCGGATCAACAGCCAAATCTGGACAGAACAATCAGTGAAATAAGAGCAGAACAGTCAGTGATATAATAAAGAGACAGTCAAGTGAAGTTAAAGTCAGTGCCGCAATTTAAAGGCGTTTTTGGGTAATCCAAGCAAAACAGACAGTCGCAAAGGACGGAAAATAAGTGATAATTAATTAGTAGCGCACCGGGTGAGACCGTGTCGGAGTTGATACGTTTTTCGTGAACGAGCCACGCCAAGATCTCTGCTACCAGGATTTTATATCTGGGTGAGCATATCGCCGTAAAAGGGCGGATTAACGTAGAATTTGTTAAATTACAAATTGTTAGCTAGTGTTTTGTGGTACTTGACCGCAAAACGGCGGATAATATAATTTTAAATCACAAAGTAAATTGTGTCTTATTTAAAATATTGAAAGTTTCAGCAAAATATAAATTTTTTTGTGACATCTACCCTGGGCATAGCTGAGCTATTCCAGCCGTTGTTCTGGACAAACCAGAGGTCGTTATAAGATATGAACTGTAAAATTAAAGCTTCAAGTATGCATGAAACTGCGGCAAATGCTTCAATGCTTAATACGTCGAACTTTGCACGTGCATCAAAATTACCAATTTTAAAATTACCAGAGCTTTCAGGTAAACTTACCGAATGGACTAGCTGGTATAATACATTCGTCACATTAGTAGATTCTGATAGTGAAGTGGGTGAACTATCAAAATTCATTCATTTAAGGTCGTGTCACTTAGTACGATTAAGTGCTTAGAATTGTCAGCAGTAAATTATAGAAAAGCTTTACAACTGCTTAAAGATCGTTTTGAAAATAAAGCAATTATTCTTCAGTCTCATATAACCGAATTGTTTAGTCTTCGAAAACTAAACTCCTTGGAGACAGACTCATTAAGGGTTTTAGTAGATACAGTAAACTCTCAACTTGAGGCACCTAAGTCCTTGGGTAATGGCAAAGATATTTTAGATGCTTTTGTTTTTCACCTGATCCGTAGTAAGCTAGATAGCGACACATTAGACAAGTGGGAAAATGCTTATGATTGTTCTAAGCTGCCTTCTTGGGATTTACTGTCTCAATTTCTTATTATCAGAGGAATCAACCTAGCTAACAGAGAGGTTAGACAAGAGACTGCAATTCGTCATATTACTTAAAAACAATTCAAAAAGATCTGTTTTGTCAGCGGCTGTGGCAAATACTGGCGGCAATTCATGTTTTAGCTGCTCTGGTGCACATCAATTAAATGTGTGTCCGAAATTCAAAGCGTTTTCTCCAATGCAAAGATATCATGAGGTAAAAAGACATGGCTTATGTGTGCTATGCTTTAGCAAGCGTCTTTCAACAAAGGATTGAGACGCTCAACATTGCTCCACTTGTAATATGTTAAACGTCATCATGAAATGTAGCGGGATAACTGTTCCTTTCCATCTGGTTCTCGGGGGAAATACCTAGATCCATTAACGTGCTTTGGGCAAGTTCGGAGGCCTGGAGTACATTGACGTATAATTATTTATTTTATTAAAGGTAGCAATCCTACCAACGAACTAGGATGCTTCGGCCCAATCAGCCGTCGCGTCTGAAATTCAACTGATTCGAGTATCTACAAGAATACAAGCCTCGGAACGGAATGCAAATACGATGACGAAACTTTGCAATGTTAAACGGACAATGGAATGTGCGCACGCTTTTTATACCCTGTACCGTATGGTACCAAGGGTATATTAAGTTTGTGCAAGCCGAAAATGTATGTAACATATAGAAGGAGACGTCGGAGACACCCCAAAGTTACCTAAAATATGATCAGGGTGAATAGAGAAGTCGATATACCCATGTCCGTCCGTCTGTCCGTCTGTCCGTCCGTGTGAACGCCTAGATCTCAGAGATGGTAAGAGCTAGAGTTACCAAACTTTCACATTAGATCCCATATTATTCCATAGGAGGCAAGTTTATTTTATTTTTTTGATATCGGGGATAAATTATATAGCTCCCATGGGGGTGTTTGAGACGACCTCGACAAAAAAAAAGCGTTTTAGATGAATAATTCGTTTGTTAATGAAGATATCGTAACCAAATTTGGTATTCGAAAGTTTTTTATAGTTCCCAATCACTGTACCAAATTTGATCGAAATCGGTTGACTATATCATATAGCTCCCATAGGACCGATCGGCCAAAATAACTTTTTTAAAGAAAAATTCGCTATATTTAGTTTTTTAATAAAGATATCCTAACCAGATTTGGCGTTTGGAAATTTTTAGACCACTTAAGCAATGTGCCAAATTTGAACAAAATCGGTTGACTATATCATATAGCTCCCATAGGTCCGATCTTCCAAAAAATCGATTTTTTAACAAAATTTGTTGTGTTTCGTTTGTTTGTTAAGATATTGGGACCAAATTTGGCATTCGTGAGTATTTTATAGTTCCTAAGCACTGTACCAAATTTAATCCAAATCGTTTTACTAGATCATATAGCTCCCATAGGACCAATCGGTCCAAAAACACGTTTTTTATACAAAATTCGATGTGTTTTGTTTGTTTGTAAAGATATTTGAAATAAATTTGGCATTCATATCTTTTTTAAGGTATTTAAGCACTGTGTCAAATTTTATTGAAATCGGTTGACTATATCATATAGCTCCCATAGGAACGATCGGTCAAAAAAAAATTTTTGCTTAAAAATTCTTCTGTTTTTGGTTTTTTGTGAAGAAATCGGACTTTATTACAAGCTAGTGGTACAGGGTATCCTAAAGTCGTCCGCGCCCGACTTTACGTCCGCCATTTTTAAAGCTGGGAAATTTGCTCAGCTATCTGCTAATTGCGAAAGACTCAAAATTGACTTGATGGGTGTAAGTGAAGTTCGGTGGAACGGCAGCGGTGAAGTAGGCAATAATAGAGGAGGCAAATTTTTGTTCTCCGGAATGCCAGACGATGACGATGCACATATTAGAGGCGTCGGTATATACCTTAGCAAACGTCTTAAAAATACACTGATGTCTTGGAAAGCTGTATCTGAGCGTATTATTTCTGTACGTCTCAGAGCCAAAAACCAAAATGTTACGGTAGTACAATGTTATGCACCTACGGAAGATGCTGAAAATGTAGAAAAAGATCGATTTTACAGCATCCTTGAGCATACACTACAAAGTGTAAACAAGAAGGACATCATAATCTTAATGGGAGACTTCAATGCACAAATCGGTTCCAAAAATTTAGGTTTTGAGCAAATTATGGGAACCCATGCGTTAGGCACCTGTAACGAAAATGGCGAGCTCTTTTTAGAGCTTTGTCTGAATAACGATTTAAAAATTGGCGGCTCAATGTTTACCCATAAGAGAAATCACAAAATCACTTGGCAATCGCCAAATGGTTTCACAACAACACAAATAGACCACATATGTGTATCTCGTAAATTGGCTAATTCGTTACACGATGTTCGGAATAAACGTAGCGCAGAAATTGGAAGCAACCATTACTTAGTGATAGCTGAAATTTGCTTACGGTGGTGCCCAAAAAATCGCCGGCAGAATACCCGTCGGCGCAAATTCGATTTTGCAAAACTTCAGTGTGATACCACCAAGGCATCTTTTGAACATCAAATAGCTTCCACCTCAACCGCCAACACTGGCAGTATTGATGCATTATGGGAGGACTTGAAAAATACCATAAACGACACGTGCATAGAAGTATTAGGATACGCGAGAACCGAGAAAAAGGAATGGCTATCTCAATTATTTTGGGATCTGATTGAATTAAGAAGCCAAACTAAAGCAAGAATATTAGGGGCAGCTAGCGAAACCCGCAAAGTCGAATTGCAAAGTGAATTCAGACGCCTTTCTAGGATGATAAAATATCAAGCGAAACGCGATAAACAGAGCTTCTACGAGAAATTAGGGGCAGCGGCTGAGGTTGATGCTGATAAAGGTGACCTTAAAGAACTATTTAAACTGAGTCGTGATATAGCCGGTAACAAAAATCTCAGCGCAATGCCTGTTGAAGATGAGAATGGTTGTCTGGTAACAAATGCAGACGAACAGATGGCAGTATGGAAGAGATATTTTGATAGAACGCTTAACATAATTCACGATGAAGACAATGTCGAGCTGCTACACATTAGACGGCGCAATCCCAACAGATCTATTGACTGCAGGCCACCTAGTGTCGAAGAAATACTTGCGGCGCTTCTATCGCTAAAATTGGGTAAATCAGCAGGAATCGACAACCTTCCAGCTGAAGTATTTAAGGCAATCCCGGAAACAATGTCTCTAAAGCTGCATCACTTATTCGTTGAGGTGTGGAGCACCGAGCATATGCCGACAGAGTGGAAAGAAGCTGTCATCGTTAAAGTCCCAAAAAAGGGAGACAGGAAAAAATGCTCTAATTGGAGAGGCATATCGCTGTTGCCGACAATCAACAAAATTTTCATAAAAATAATTTTGAATCGTATCGCTGAGCCACTGAACAGTTTAATTCGACGAAATCAAGCCGGGTTTCGTGCTGGTCAATCCTGCCTGGACCACATAAATACAATACGAATAATTATTGAGCAATCGTTAGAGCTTAACTCCACCTTGCATCTCACCTTCATCGATTTTGAAAAGGCTTTCGATGCTCTTAAACGTGAATTTGTGTGGAATGCTCTTGAAACTAGAGGCATACCATCAAAGATTGTTAATATAATTAAAGACAGTTATGATGGTGCTACATTTCGGGTGTTACACAATGGCGCACTAAGTGACCCATTCGCATCATCCAGTGGCGTGAGACAGGGGTGTGCTCTTTCCCCGCTTCTGTTCATAACGGCATTGGATGTGGTATTCGAAACCCTGGATACTGAAAGATTTGGTATCAATTGGGGAATAAGTAGATAAGTTATCCGACCTATTGTACGCCGACGACGTGGTTTTCATGACGAACACGCACGCGAATATGCAAGCACAAATTACTAATGTAGCGGTAGAATGCACTAAAGTTGGTAAAGATTAATACCGCTAAGACAAAATCTATGCGCATCAATGCCAGAAATGATGCCCTAATAGTAATAAACGATACGAATATTGAAAACGTAGAAAAATTTGAATATTTAGGCAGCGTAATAACAACAGATGGGGGCACTAAAGAAGATGTAGCCAACAGGCTACGTAAAGCAAGATGTGCATTCGCTAGCCTTAAAAACATTTGGCGTTCGAAAACCATACATTTGATGATCAAATTAACAATATTTAACGCTTGCGTAAAAAGTGTGCTTTTGTACGGATCTGAATCGTGGTTTTTTACTACCGCAATTACACAAAAGCTGCAAACATACGTGAACAGATGTCTCCGGCAGATACTAAGAATCTGGTGGCCAAGGACGATTCGTAACGAACGGTTGTGGGAAATAACTAAACAACAGCCGATCGACAAACAAATATTGAGGCGAAAATATGGTTGGCTT
>JBAMAX010002770.1:0-45398 GCA_037043745.1 Chymomyza amoena | reverse complement strand
CAGTAACGACAAACTTCAATCGAAGTACTTGAATTTTCTTTTTTATTTACAAAATATTGACTTGAGACCAAAAATCAAAAACACATTTCTTCATACACTGAAAGAAATTCACATACAAAAATAATCCCAAAAAACAACCGCCCGTATCAATTCAAAAAGTGCATTATATGCGCGCCTTAGCCGAGACAAGAACCCGGCACTGCCGCATCAGAGAGCCAGGTCAAAGCTATGCCACATGTTGCACATATGTGTGAGTGCGTATGTATGCGTGTATGCATGTGTGTGTGCTCTACATATGTGAGTAACCGTTAGGCAGTCATAGCTGCTGCTGTTGCTGTTGTTGCTGTCTTGGACAGCTCTGTTGTGTTGCTGTTGTTGCACTGTTAGCTTGGCCTCAAAACGGAAATGCCGCACACGAAATGCATTTTGTAACCCAATTTCCTACTTCCGGTATCTTTTCGACACGGCCGGAATGGTGAGAGTCGTGAGCGCGTGGGAGAGTGAGCATAATGGGAGAGGAAATGAGCTTATGTGGTCTGCAAATTAACACACACACCAATACTGATGCAAACCCACATGAGCTTTTTTCCACACATGTGTTTTGTGTGTGTGTGTGTGTCCAGAGCAGGCCGGCCGGCTTTTGCATTTTGTCCATTGGCATTCATTCGGCAAGGTTCGTGTTTTCGATTCGGCTGCATTCGTGCTCTTCGTGCGCTTCGTGTGTGGCGGAGAGCTTCGCCTTGCGGTGCTTTTAAGTTTTCTCTGCTGCGCTTTTTCGTGCAATTTGCATTTGCATTTGCTTGCAACGGTTTTGTTGTCAGCTTTGCTTTGGCGCTGACATTTATTTTCGTTGCTTCTTCTTCTGCTGCTTCTTGGCATCATATGTTTTGCGGGTAATCGCTTATATGCAATTGATTTGTTGATTTGATTCTCTAACAACATTTGACGACGTGTTTCCACAAATTGATTGGCTTATAAAGTCATTAACGATTCGAGTGTCAGGTGCTTCGAGGCGGGTGTTGTATGTATGTGTGGTCTGTGCATGTGTTTGGATTGGTCATTTGGTGTATAAATTAATTTGCTTATAAGACATGCAATTTATTACATAATTTAAATTACCGTAATTGGAATATGAAGTCGTGCCTAATGTTAGTCAAGAAATGAGTTGCAAGACATGATTAGCGTCACGTTTTCGAATGTACCAAAAGGTGTACAGTTCCCTTTAAATGGTCATGTTGAATGAAATCAAATGAATTGGGTTTAAGTTTAACATTTCATGTGGAAATAATTTAGTTTTGTCACCGACTTGAGTTACATTTGGTTTTTGGACTTTGTCACAAATTACACATTTTTGGCTTGAGAATATTTTTGAATTCCGTATATTAGTAAATATTCTAAATTGTTGAAAGGAAGCAGTTTGTGGGGCCTTTAATTGATTATAAATTGATCAATAATCGGGCTTTAAAGTACTATACAGACTAGGGATCGTTTTGACGTTCCTATTTTTATATCAACATGAAGAAAGTAAACTTGGTTGTAAATGGGTAGATATTTATTTTTATGTTTGACATCTTGCTAAGTATGAAAGCAATAGTCTTGGATCAGCGGTGCCACCCTTACGTTTTATAATCCCACTGGGGAAAGTTAAAATTTTGTGAAGGTGAAGATATTTTATTCCATTTTGGACATATTACTAAGTTTGAAATGAGTTTCATGATTATTGAAGTTTATTTACTTGTGGTAGCAGCATTGCCATACTGACGTTTCATAAGCACATGTGGTAACACTGAAATGCCTTTATTTATTAGGACAACGCTTAAATTAAAATTATAAATTTTTACTGTATACGATATGTTATGCAATACATAAGTATAGTCAGTATTGTCCCACTTTTAGCCAGCCTGCAAAGTTAGTTGCCAACTTACTTTGACATCGAGTTAACAATCTTGAATATAAGGGTCTAGCTGGATAAGATACTGGAAATTATCCCCAGCGATTTTTGTAATCTAATGATGTAGTTCGATGAATAGAGAGAAGCCCTATTCTCCTTCTTTGACTATAAACGCGACTAACTAAAAAAAACTAGTTAGTTTAGATTAGTTTAAATTGTATAGGCAGCTCAGATAGTGACTGAGATCACCTAGAGACCATGAGGCTCATTGTGTTACCTAATTAAAAGAAGGGGAAATTAAAGAAAGGGAGGGATAGTGGAGAAGGATCAAAAACTGTACCCTAACCGCGTAAGTGTCTCATGTTGCAGACCCCTTTTGAGGATTCGACGAAAGTAGCCAGATCTGTTATGGGCACATAGGCAAGTCTACCCAGATACTCAAAGAATGGTTTACCCAGAAATTGGGTTCGTCTTCTGAGAAGCGCCGGTCAGTCGCGTAGCAGGTGTTCAATGCTTTCTGTCTCTTCCTCATCTCTGCAGCTGCGGCAGAAATCGTGATGGGAAACGTGCAACCCCTCATCCTATGGTACCACCATCTTAGTACAGTTTTTATGGAAGTGCAGGAGTTCAGATGTTCGCTTTGGATCACATCTCGGCCAGAGTGTTTGGGAGATGCGATCACCAGGCACCATGTCCAATTTTCTTTCCGCCCGAGCTGTAGCCGACTCCCAGAAGTGCGATCGACGTCCTGTAATGGTATTTTTATGTCCGTAACCGCAAGGTTAGCTTCTAGCGCAGAACCGTTCTTGAACAACAGAAAAAGAACAAGTAACTAGGATTGTTAAATAAAACGCACTTCTCTCTTTAATTTTTGGCTTTTTATGACGCTAGCGAAAGAAAAAGTGGAGAAAACTTAGAAATTAAAAAAAATCTGGATGAGCGAAATTTTTTGAGGGAAATACGCGAAATAATATATAAAAACAACTAGGAGGTGTCGTGTCCTGTTTGCTAAGCTCATCAGTCCCAACTCCGTCCTTTTTATTATACATTCTCAATAATTCACATGCGCCATCTAGCGGCCGAATAAATGATGACGGGGACGAATTCAAAACTACGTTTTAGCTTGGCAAAGAGATGAAATAACTAAATATAGAGTATATTATAAATAAATTAATCAATTTAATTCAGCAAGTCTTTACTCAGTGTAGTACCTAAAAATTTGGCAAGTGCTTATAAAAATTATAACCGACAGACATAAGGAGGTTATGTAAGCACCAACAAAAGACAATCCATTGAATACTCAACGAAAACCCCAACTACAATTCCATTAGTCCCCTCCTGAATCAACCTTGATCGCGGACGTTAATGACGCTCTAAAAATAATTTCGCATGATTGATTTAAGCCCATTTTAAATGTAATTCCAACAATAGTTTCTGTGTCGCTTTGCTCTTACGCTGATTGACTCTCCTCCACTTAAAGATTCAAGCACTGCCAAGACAAAGTAACCAAGTTGGCACTTCAAGAGATTCCCTGTCGGGGACCATTCATGAGCTTACCCATCAAAAATATGATAACAGCTTTGCTGCTTGTCACTAATACTGACAAGGTCACATTGTCAACGTCACTGTTCGTGCGTAAACCAATAAAATTTGTCTAGCAATAGCCTCCGGTTGAACAATAGCCAAATAAATAAAGCTAAATGGTCAAGACCAAACATCCAAACATCCCAAGCGAAGCCAGCGGGCTTATAGAGCGTACCTAACCGGCCATTGCAAAAATACTAAAACAAAAAAAGACGAAAAAAACTTGGCTTTAATGATTCAATCCAAATATGGGTGTCAATAAGTTAACAGGCAGACAATGTTGCACTTGCCACGGCCAAGTTGAGCCCGGGCAGCGCGCACTCAATGTCAATGCGGAGCACATAAAAAGCCAACAAACCGGGAACGAGATCCCGAGATCGGGAACAGCAGAAATTATGAAATGCATTTAATTTTGTTGCACATGGTTAGTTTTTGTTGCTGTTCCTTTGGCCACATCTCGGCAAATCTATAAAAATTCCATTGACCATATTTTAAGCCATTGACTTTGGACTTGGTCTGCCGACTTGGACTTGGACTGGGTCTTGGTTTGTTGGTTTGGCTAGAGCTGTAGCTGGCTGGATTTTGTTGGCTTTGTCTGTTTAAGGAAGCAAATGTTTCCGTGCAGCTGCCAACTAGTTGACAACTTGTATGGTTTGTTGTTGCTGTTGTTGTAGCTGTGTTGCAGTTGCAAGTAGCAGCAGCTTTTATTGCAATCTGTCTGCAATCATGTCACATCATTCTCTACTGTTCGTACTACATTGGCCAAAACTTGGCAAACGGTCACATTTACCATTTCGGGGGGGCGCTAATGAGCTGCAATGGGCGTGGCTGAATATTAAGTGTTCTTACTATAAAATGTTTATGTTTGTTGCAAACAACAACAACAAGAACAACAATAAGAGAGTAGCAAAAGTAGCAGACGTCATAAATCTCAAGTGAATGCATAAAACTTCTAACATTAAGAGTCCAGACAAAATGGCAGCTCGGAACTTAAGTGCAGTTACCTTGGGCGGATGTTCTCTCCCAAAGTTGAACGTCTTGGTCATAAACAAATAAACAAAAACGACAACAACAAGAGCAACAACTAAATGCCAAGTTCTTTTGAAATGTCAAAAAGTAGAAATAAAGCAAAAAATAAATCGGTGAGAAAAATGTTTCAAAGTTCTTATACACTTGTTAGAAACTAAAGCGTTCATATGGATTAGTTTAGAGCAATCTTTAAGATGGAAATTCTGAAGACCCTTCTTAACTAAGTGGGTTTCCTTTTATATATAGCTACGTTTGACTGAAGTTTTCCGACATAAAAGAATCAGATTGGTTCTTATGAGTTGGTTCATCATGGATGTCAAAAGATTCCCTAAGAAAATGTAACTATTAACGAAACAGAGACCTGCTGGGGATCACAGCTGACGTGGGCAGCACCTGAAGGATAACTCTCAAGGAACTAATTGAAATCAAGGATGCCTTTAACTTGTATTAAGCTATCGATTATATCGATTATCGCCTCCCACCTAACGTCTTGAACTAGCCCATATACCCTACTCTAAGAGTATGAGAATCGGGGACCCAGAGCACATGCTTTGCGTGCAATATTGTAGAAAAATTGTAACGCATCCAACAAGGACACTGTCATAACTTTTTTAATGTTCCATCGCATATATATATAAAGAGAGAGAGGGGAGCAAGCAGTTGCTGCAGTTGTTGTAACTGCATTCGGGGGAGTTGAGTCACAGACAGCTGACAGTAGATAAATTTCCAGTAACTTTTGTTTTGTGCGCCTTTTGGCAGACCTAACCAGACCAGGCCAGAACCAACAGCAACAACAACAAATGCCAAACCAAACCAAACCAAGTCAAACCAAAGCAACCCAGCTAGCTATCTGAGCCAAGTTAAGGCAAGTCGGAGGAGCAAGTGCAGCAAGTTGCAGTGACAGTTGGCCACGTTCTGTTGTTTGACAAATCGCAAAGTATGCCAAAAACTGCTTACTTGTTTTAAGATTTCTTTCTATCTGGGAGTAGTATTTATGGCTGTTTGTCTGATGATGGTCTTCTCTCCATGTCACAGACTGGAGTTTCTCATAAATTGTTAGGGCTACTTAAAAAATTCTACTCTATAAGTATATTTAGAACAGTTGCATGTGCAGCTTGGCTCCTATTTTTTTTTTTTTTTGGCGGAGGAGATATCAAGTTGTATTGACTTTGTTGGGTTTATTGTGTCTGTCTATGGCAATGAGCCAAAGTTGTTGCCAATTGTCAAATGGCATAGTTTTAAGGCCAAGTTGCTTGTATCATTGGCCTAATAGCGCAATATTTGTGCAATATTTTTTGAAGCGTTTGTGCAAACATATTTGATTTGGGGCCAAATTGAGTATGTGCAGGGTTTTAAATGCTCTCTAAAGAAATGAGTTTTAAAGAAGCTGTTGAAGAATATTGGATTTGAAATTTTTGTTTGACATAAAAGAATTGACTGCTTTTGGCAATTATGAGCACAGATTATATTGCCTGAATGCTATAACTGGGGCCTTTGAGTTATAGCTTCTTCAAAGAATACAGTTTTATTAATAAAGACTAGATGATGTACTCCTAATTTACTTAACTGATGGTTTCGGAAGATTTGGGACCACTTCTCCGCTACTGATTCAGATTCACTAACCATGGGATGTGAAGAGCTTACCTTAAGCTCACAAATCTTTCAGCTCACAAATCTTTCAGCCAGAAGAGGATTCGATCTAGGACTACGTGGAGAAGAAGTCTACAAAAAGTAATCACGAAAATCGTGGAATGAGATAAAGATGCTTACTAAGAACTTATGAAGATGGATTTGTTTTATTGAGATACAGAAAATTAAGTTGATGACTAAATTTTCGGAATCAAAGTTTTATGTGGTCTATTCAAGGCACGCCCCATTTACATTTTTCTTTAGAAGGTGGAGCTAGCCCCTTCCTACCTTCCTACCTCCCTCCCACCCTCCATCCCTCACTCTATTCATCCTTCCATCCTTCCAAACTTCCCTTTCTCCTGCCATCCTTCCCTCCCTCCTTCACTCATTCCCCCTTTCCACACTACCTCCCTGTTTCCCCCTTTCCACACTACCTCCCTGTTTCCCCCTTAACTCTCTGCCACCCTACTTCACTCTCTCCCTCCTTCCCCCTTTCCACACTACCTCCCAGCTTCCACCTTACTCCTCTCTACCACCCTACTTCACTCTCTCCCTCCTTCACGCCTTCACTCCTTTAATCATCCCTCCTTCCCACCTTCTCTCCCTCCTTCCCTCTGTCATATCCTTCTCCCCTCTGTTCACTCAAATAGGCATCACAATGGGTCGCAAGGCGCGCGGATGATCTCGGCCTTGTGCCAAGCTGCCTACATAACCTAACCTAACCTATGTCCTATTTTCTTGCCAAACTTTTGGTACTTTTGATTGATTTCATTGAACTACTAAGATCTAATAATCGAGCAGTTGCTTTGACTTTTTGAGACCCGCCATTTTTGGTCGGACCGCTTGGTCACCAAATCGGGTGAATCCCCTTGTCAAAGAACCAATTCAATGCCAATTAATTAAAAGGATATAATTTTTAAAGAGTTTTTGTTCTGGATTGTGGCTTCCAATAGCTATGAAGTTCAATATGTTCTATCTTGGTTCCAGAAGATGTGGGTCTCGGCATCGGAGTACATCTTTGCTATTCCATTTGAGGAGAATACTTAAAATCGAGTGGCCAAATATGATCTCAAATTCTGTTCTCTTCAGAAGATCTTCTAAGACCCCCCATTGCATCTGAAATAAGAACGAGGAAATGGCGATGGTTGGGGTGGACTGAAATCCTCTGGGTAGCAGGTGCAAAGAACTTTCGTATTTGACTTGGCGAAAGATGTTACTGAAAAATATACAAGTAAGTGGTCAAATTTGGGGTTTCTTTAACTTATTTTTCTTTTGGGAATTCTGTATCATGTAAAGAGAGTTCTTCCTATGTTGACGCAATATGGATTCTGGAATCTTATGACCCCTAGATAGCCTTCGAAATTGATTGGAGAATAAATGAACTTCCCTCGATTTCTCCATAGATCATTCCACTTGTCTGCATTTCCTCTAAATTATTTCCTTCTAATTTGTAGGAGAACCAATTAAATGCCAAAGGTACCTCCAAAGGATCTTTTTTTCTGGATTGTGGCTCCTTATAGTTCTGAAGTTCTCCGAATTATACTGACTTCGTTATTGCTGAATTTCATAAGAGGTAGAACTCGCTGAAGATATTTGTCGTCTTGTCCTTAACATCTTCTTTTTTATATCTTTTAAGGTGTAGCGGCGTTAGTTCCTTAAGCTTTTCCCGTTCTCCAGGGGTTCATATTCTTCTTGCTATCGAAATTGCTTTGAGAATAGATAAACTTCCCTCGATTTCCTCATAGATCATTTACACTTGTCAGCATTTCCTTTAAATTATTTCCTTCTAATTTGTCAAACGCTGCCATAAATTTCATTCAGGAACTCATCAAATTCTTCATATGTCCGTTGTTTGTCATTTGTCCAATCTCTGTTGCATGCATTTGGAAATTGTGCAACACTTTTATTCGATTTATTGTTGTAAGCACTATAATCATCTGCAAATAAAATAATAATTGCATTTTCAAACGCAAAATGCAAAATACAAAATGCGCAAACATGTTCACTTAATTTTGCATAAAATTCAATATATACTATATATACATATGTAAAGTGGTAGGTAGATGATATATTTCTAACTGTTGTTTTCCCATGTCGCCATTGTATAGAGCGAGATAGAGCGAGGCAGACAGACAGAGACCGAGTTGAGTGGAATTAGAGGCATTGATTGCAATGGAACATTTTTGCTAGTTCCAAAATACCAAATAATGAGCAAAACTCAATATTTGTTTCAGTAATTAATGTTATTGTAATTATTGTGTGCGTGATTTTTGGTCAAAATTGAATGTAGCCAATATTCCATATTGATATTTGATGCAAATATATGCAAAAAAAAAAATAAACCCACTCCCAAACAATAACGATTGACCACATGAAACTTTGCACAACTGGGAATTTTTGTGTAAGTATTATTTATTTAGACAATATATTGATAATACAATAAAACCAATCAATCAAAACTGTTAATTAACTAACAGACAGTTTATTTTAAATAAATATATAAATATTTGTCTATGTTTAATGAGTATTGTTTGTGGAAAAGGGCATGGGTTCGTAATTGTTGAACATGGAACTTGTGGAATTGTATAATAATAGCAAGTTTTTTGAATTACTAGTATGGTCTACATCTACAACTAAATAAATAACAATGGAACAGATCGTCAGGGCAGTTGTCTACATCTAGCTATGAAACTCCTACTGAATGTAGGAGTCACGAGATACACGAAGCTCTCAATGTCACTTTAATTTTCGGAATAAACCAGATCCTCAGAGCAGTGGTCCACATATAATTATGGAACTCCTATTAAACTGGGACGAAGTTCCGATGTCACATCACTCCTCTTAAATAAGGACGAAGTTCACAAAGTACACAAAGTTCATAAAGTCACTTTATATTTCGCAATAAACCAGAATGAACTCCTTCTGAATGGCGACAAAGTTCACGAGATATAATGAGTTCACAATATGACTTCACTTTTCGGAATGAACCAGATTCTTAGGGCAGTGGTTCATATCTAACTCCTAGTAAAAAAGTCGAACTATATTAAGTTCATAATGTTACTTCACTTATTGGAATGAACCAGATCCTCAGAGCAGTGGTCAACATCTAGTTATGAAACTCCTACTAAACTGGGGCGAAGTACCGATGTCATTTTACTCTCAGAATGAACCAGAGCAGTGGTCCATAACTAACTCCTACTAAATAACGACGAAGTTCACGTAGTACACAAAGTTCATAATGGCACTTTAATTTTCGCAATGATCCTCAGTGCAGGTCCACATCTAGCTATGGAACTCCTACTAAGTGGAGAAACTTATAAAGCACACGAAGTTCACAATATCATTTCACTTTTCGGAATGAACCATATATAACTCCTATTAAATAAGGAAGGAGTTCACGATGCACACCAAGTTCATAATAACTACAAACAATTTTTTCCGCCCTACTAAATGATGACATACTTCACAAGATACAGTAAGTTCACAATATTAGTTAATTTTCGGAATGAACCAGATCCTTGGTGCAAGTGGTTCATATCAAATTCCTCCTAAATGAGAACAAATTTCACGAGGTACACAAAGCTCACAGCATTACTTTAATTTTTGAATCAACCAGATCCTTAGAGAAGTGGCTTAAGCAAATGAACTAGTTTCTTGTCATTCAAAGATCTTTAAGCCCCAAAGACTTTATAGTAACTTTAATATTTCAAAGTATTTTTCCGAAACTCAGAAGCTACCCAAGCCACGTCTTAACTTGCCATAACATTTAATAGCCAAACAAAATGGCCGTCATTATCGTTATAATCATCTTGAGGTATAGAGTCTTAATGCCGCCATGTTGTCGTCATTTACTGCACTTTCCATTAGCATTTAAAAGAAATAAAATATAATTTATTGTCAGTTGGTTGTCATTTCAAGCAATACGCTTGCCAATTGGGTGTTGAAGTGAAATTATTAATTTTCTCGCTTTGGCCAGTTACCAGTTCCACAGTTCCTTCAAGTGGCCAGCTCCCTGGGATTCCTGGCCCTTGCAACATGCAACAAGGCGGCGTGTGAATGCCTCTTAGCCCACGTTGTGACATTATTGCGCGACGATAACAATCATGGCCAACTAAACGGCCAACAAATACAACTGCAGCTACAGCTACAACAACAACATTTCCGTTGACGGGTTTTGCTAAGTTACCTCTGCTGCTGGAGCAGCTCCTGGTTCGGTCTCGGTCTTCATTTAAAATTCTTAACGTTGCTTAATAATGCAAGATTCATGTCGATATGTCAATGCGTTTGCGCGCAATCGATCATTTTGGCCATCGAGGAGCCGAGTAACCTAACCACCAACCCATTGACTGACTACTAACTGACTAACTGACTCACGAAGCTCTCGAGTCTTGAGTCTCGGAGTCTCTGACTGAGTGAGCTTGTCCTTGTTTGACATAATGTGACCAGATTAACACAAGTGATAAACCGCACGATAATACCAAAGCAACAGAAGCAGCAGCTGCGGGTAGTTGGCAATTTTATGGCAAAACTTATTACATGATATGTCACAGCCACCATATTACTTACCAATATTGTTTTGAGTAAACTAAGAAGGCAGTGGCAGAGGTGAGAGGGATTTGTGGGAGCAGACAAACAATTGGCGGTGTCAGTATTCTTTTTAAGAAATTTTGCATATTGTTGATTGTGGATGATCATAACCTATTACCGATGACGCGATAATTAATTCGTCTGAACCGATGACAGAAAAAGTCAAATCGTTTCACAAAAAAATTTTGAGAAATTAAATTTTGTTTCTACAATTTTCTAAAAATGTTATTTAGCTTGATAAAAAAAATATTGCAAATAAACGGAAGAAAAATAGTTTAACCTCAGAACGATAAATTTTTGTATGGACTTAGTAATTCCACTGGCAGGTATCCCGTGCTCAGAAATTGATTCATAACAAAGGTCTACAAATACAGGGGTCATGTGAGTTGTTGGAAAGCTAAGGGTTATTTCCGAAGTAATTTGGTGCGTAGAATCGGAATCCGGCGTCAGAACTGGCCCATCACGTCAGGATGTACATAACCTCAAATGTAGGAAAAAACGCCATTTTTTGGGTACATAACCTCAAATATCTCAAAATCCTGACGTGATGGGCCAGTTCTGACGCCGGATCCGGATTCTACGCACCAAATTACTTCGGAAATGACTCTTAGCTTGCCAACAACTGAACCATGTTGACCTGTGTAATTTTTGCATATTTTTTTTTTCACTTCTAAAAAGTGTGACCAAATGTTAAGACAGAAGTATATTGGGCTTCCCAAGAAGGCAAATTGTTTGAGCTTAGATCAAAAAATCATTGTTTGGAAAAACGTTTGTTTGTATAACTAAATTCATGGATCCATCGTATTCGCATTTTGTAACCCAACGCTAAGCAATGATTTAAGACTTCTAAGAAATATTGATCGTTTTAAAATAAGTGTGACCAAAGACTTAAGCAAAATTTTTAAAATAAGCGAGACATACACCAACGAAAAATTTGGCTTTAGAGAGTCCAAATCTTTTATGAATTTGCAATAAATACAGAACGCTATCAATATATCTATACTATATCACAAACGGAATTATCCATTTAGGTATAGCCCCGTCATATTTTTTATAAGTATCTCTGCCCGGAAATGCAATAACAAACTTTTCAAGCTTGGTTTATTTGAAAATTTAACTAGCAATTAAAAGACTTAACAAAATGTCTTAAAAAATGTTTTTAGTTTTTATTAAATAGCTGTAATCAAAGAATACTCGCTTAAATATATGTCGAAAAAATTCTCTTAATATCTCCGAAAATTAAACTACCAGTATGGTGTATTAAATCTTCTTGAAAAAGTTGTTTATTTTTAAAAATAGGCAAAATCAAAAAATAATCGCTTAGATGGAAATATGACGGATAACCACGCTTGATATATTCTAAAATTCGTCAATCATTATAACGTTTACCAAATCTTCTTATTCAAGTTCTTACCAAACTTAAAATAAGAAAAGCGCTTTTAATAAAAATGAATGTTTTCTTGAAAATTTCGCTCAAATAAAGAACCACCCGAAATTTAATGAATAAACGTTTAAGCGAAAATATATCGAATACTCATGTTTAGTATCTTCGAAAACTGTCCAAATAGTAGAAAGCCTCATAATATTCTATTCAAAAAGTTCTTTTAAATTAGCCACAATCAAAGATTATTCGATTAAATCGACGAATAGGCACGCTTAATTATAAATTATCCAGTCAAAATAAAATGTTTATGAAATCGTTTTGTTTCTTTAAACCAAAATCAAAAAATATCGTTTAAATGGAAATGTGGCGCCAGGCACTCTTTATATCCTCGAAAATTATACCTTGCTCTTACAAGTTTTACCATATGCTCTTCAAAAAATGATTTTTTTTAACAATCCTAATCCAAGAATATTCGTTTATGTGAATGTGAGACGAATGGGCACGCTTGACATTATCACAAATTTTCCAATTGTGAAATTTTTTTTAATCATATATATATATATATATATATAATTCCCTGTTAGACCCCTTGGAGGAGGGGCATAGGGGATCTCTATTAATAACTGTTCGAACAGAACAGGGACCTACAGTTTATAGCCGAATCCGAACGGCGGTGTCTTTAATTAATAGAGACTTTCATGGCAAATAGCGTCTTTGAGCTAGCGATGCCAGTGCTAGGCAAATGCACCAGTGCTACTGCGGGGAATCGAACCACCGACCTTCGGTTTTAGAGGCGAGTACGCTACCACTTAAGCCACCGACGGCCATAATCATACTACAATAAAATCAAAGAATTTAGTTTAAACGAAAATTTTATAATACTTCCTTTTTTTACATTTTTTTCAAAAGACAATTTAAAGAATAATCGTTTAAATGGAACTAGGACGGTCAAGCTTGATATGTTCGAAAACTGGCCAATTGAAAAAGCTTTTCTTAACGTGCCAAAAACAAAGAATAATCGCTTGAAAGGAGAGGAATAGGCACGATTGATATAATCGAAAATTTACCAATTGAGAATATTTGTTTAAGCATACCTAAACAAATAATCATCGTTTAAGCGCAAATATATCGCCTAGCAAACTTCATATCCTCGACAATCTGCCAAGCTGTTAAAAGTTTTATCACATTCATAAAAGTTTTTTATTCTTCGAAACTAACTGAATTAAATAAATAATCGCTTAAACGCAAATTTCTCGAATATGTGTAGCAGATACCTGCAACTTTTCATTTACCAATTTTTAATTCTAATAATTCCATAGTATAAAATAGTTTCTAAGGTGACGTTCCTTTCTCCCGCTTAGCTACTTCCCAACTACGTCACTGCTCGCAACCCCGAACAAAAACTTATCAATTAAGCCTAAGTACACATGGAAGCTGTTCCTCAAATTGGCCAACCTGCTGACTCCGCTCGGTTGGGCTCATTACAACAACGCCACTGTCAAATAAACCATAATTTATTGTTCGATCTTGAGGACAAAACAACAACACGATGACCACAGATCGTCAACGGGCCAAGTGTCGTCTGGCCAATGTCGTTGTCTGTCCCCTGTCAGTCCCTCCTATCCGTCAGTCCGTCATCCATTCGTCTTTCCGTCTTCAAGTTTTGCCTGATTCTTGTTGATTTATGTTTTGTTGCAACACTTTTTGTTGTCATTTTGCGCAAAAGTTGTCATAAGGACACATCACGAGAGAGAGCGATCCAATCCCAACCCATTCCGAGATGTTTGTTGCCTGCCTGCCTGCATTATGTCAACACATTTCTATAAACTTGGCCCAGAGGCCAATTGTGTGTCCCTTTGGTAGCATTTTTATTGGTATTTTATGTTAATTGTGCCTTAAATCAAAACATATTTAAAATTCTCCTACATTTTATGAGCCACATCATTTCTAGAGAGCATCATAAATGTCAACATGTTTATTTTTCTATATACAAAATTAAAATCGAAAAAAAGAAAATATGTCTGGAAAACATTTTTAACACATCGGTTCATTAATATGCGGCACATGTAAAAATGCTTGCAGCATTATGTATTATGATTATTATTGTATATAAAAAAATAAAACGATTCTTTTTTTTTTTATTCTCATTTCGAGGTGTCAAATAATTATCGGTCGTTTTCTCTTACATTTTATGCAAATTGTTTGCTTCACCTTTTTTATATTTAATTCGATATTTTTTTATTTTCCGAAATTTCTTGTGGTAATTATGATAAGCATATAATTGTGTGTGTGACTTGTATATAAATGATTTTTCAAGTGGTCTCGTCGAGCATTGAATGGTTATTTGTTTAATTTTTGCAGGTCACAATGGATGGAATCATGGTCACCATGGTCACGGCCTTCAATGGCTACAATGCACTGGATAACAATGGGGGTAAGTAAAAAAATAATAAAAATTATCTTTTTTGTATGGGATATGAATATGATAAACAAAAAAATGAATTTATTGAATTGAATTAAAATTAAAAAATAAGTTACGTAAGCAAGTAACGTAATAACATAAAGCATGCAAATGAACTGAAGGATCTAACTATTTGGAGAAATAAACTTCTAAAGAGCAGTTTAAGTTTATAATAATGTCAGTTCAAACAGAAGACAAGATACACTTTCAATGGCTGAAATTTGAAACAGAACCGATTTTATATAGTTGGGCTTTGTCTTATAAATGAGTCTCTTCTCGCGGTAGTTCAGCCTTACAAAGGAAGGCTCTGTCTCCACATTGAGGGTTTGGAGAGTGGCTCCGATTCTGGTGCTAGACGACTTCTGTGAGACTAAACTCACGTTGTCATCTCCGTCAGAGACCAGGAGTTCATATTCAGAGCTGGAAGCTGATACCTCGAGCTGTCGATGAACACGCGTTCCTTTCGGTTGAATAAGTATTATCCGGTATTACCTGAACAGATTCAGGTGGTTGAGCTCGAGTTCCTTCTGTATGCCTAACAGCACTACTAGGGGGGTCGCTGGTTGCGGCACATCAGCCGTAGCGGTACAACTAGAGGTCGTCGTGCAGACTTCCTCTTGTGGTGTTGCTTTTAGAGTGTGGGATGTCGCCCCCGGGATGGCCCGAGATGCCGTTGGAAATCAAGGATTAAAACTTGAGGTTGACAGGTATCCAGAGTCCGCATACTAGAGACCGAGCTCCCCTCGATCATGCATCTTTCGGCGTATTATGTTCCACTTTATATTGGGGTAATTTTTTGAAAGAGTGTTCTTCTCTTCGCCCGACTACAATTGGTCAGCATCCAAGGCAGAGACATGACCTTACCAAGGCTTTCAGCCGCCCTCACGTGGAGAGTATAGCCGCACTTCGAGTAGTGTATCACAATTATGGCGCGTACCATACAAGAAGTGGTTACACGTTGATCCCCTTGTAATACCTATTGGCTGACGGCCAATGTAAAAGCTTATCACATCGTGCTTATTATTAAAGGTCAATATATAAATCCATAATTTTATTTATCATTACATTCGTAAATTTAAAGCCTTGAGACTGTAAAAAGAAAGAATCGAGTTAAGTCAAAAATTAATTTATTTGTCTTGCAACAGAAATACGTAACTGGCAAAAGGAAGACTACGTAAGCACTTATTATAATTCCACAATGTGCGTAATGAAATTAAGTGACTGTATGAAATAACGTAAATAAATAACACAAGGAAACATCTTAATAAAGTGGCATAATTCAATTAATTAAGCCAATGACAAAGCCAGTTTATGTCAGAATTATTATTAATAAATTACGTAAAGAGAAAACTTGATGAAATTAAGTGAAGTACAGAAATAAAATCAGAATAATATGACTATCATGGAACTACTTAAAAAACAAGTACTTAACTGATGATTTTTGAAATAACATAAGCTTACGTGATGGCGTAATGAATCCGTAGGTAGATTAGTTACTTTGTCTTCTAAAATTACGTAACCCAAGGGAATTTAAAAATGTTACTTCATTAAAATAAATTTATTGCTATTTAAATGATTTAAATTTAGATAATAATAGAAAAGTATTTGAGATAGATGCCGTTTGAAATTAGTAACACAATGTCGTTAAGATTTGACGTAAGCATAATCGTCATAAAATTAACTTAGAATAAAATGATTACAATTTAAGGGGGTCTTACTTAAAAAATCTATATTTTTTTACATTTTTCATCTAAATAGTGTTAGAAATACGCTGGTAAAAGGATTTAACTTTGGACGGGCTCGTTTGGCAGTGACAGAGCATTTTTCACGGTCACGCGCGGTCGTTTTTCGTGTTTCTGCTGTATATATTTTATTACGTTGTCAATCTTTAAACGTGTTTTTCCGAAAGTCGTCTTATTAGAGTTGGGTGAACGTTTTCCAAAAATCTGCCTGACCGATCTTGTCATACTAAACATTTTTATCATCAGAAAACATGCCGCAATAGATAGACACGAGCTTTTTTTTGAAATTCTTGTCCAAAAATTTTTAACAGCCTTGAATAGCAGAAAAAAGTGAAACAATATTAATTTTTTTTTCAAAATACTTTATATAAGAATTTTTGAAAATGCTCGTGTCTATCCATAGCCAAGGGGATGAGAAAATTAATTTTAAAATTTTTTGGTTTCCGATAATCTGAGTCGGCCGAAATCGTTCACCCAACCGCCTTCGAATACACAAAACCAAAAAAAATATTTAAAGTTCAATAATAAATGATAATGATCATCCCGAAATTAACTTAGAATTAACTGATGATTCATGGGGAGAAGGGTATCTGAAGGGCGCCACGAGACACAAAAATCTTATGGAAATTCAAAAATATTTTTTTTACTGTGTCACAAGGTGGAGTGGGGTCTAATTGAAGAAAATCGGCGTCACGTAGGAAAATGGATGATTCCTTAGACCAATAATTAATTAACTGGTTTGCCTTTTAAGACTACGTAGCACAACGTCGTAATGAAGTAACGAAAGTATCGTAATAAATAGATGGAAATTTAAATAATCAGTAAATAAATTTAATAACGTAGTTCAATGCATAATGACTGACGTATCCAATGACGTAGTAGGAAAATGGATGATTCATTAAACCAATAATTAATTAACTGGTTTCCTTTTAAAACTACGAAACAATGTCGTAATAAAGTAACGAAAGTATCGTAATAAAATGATGGAAATTTAAGTAATCAGTAAATAAATTTAATAACGTAGTTTAATGCATAATGCATAATCAAATGACGTAATTGATTGACTTAAGCAAGAGTGCCAAAAATTTGTATGAAAAAATGTATTGTCATTGAATAATAAAAGTAACAATTCTTTGACCTATTTTTGGAAACTAACGTAATACTTTAATTGAATCCTGTTACGTTTTGAAAACTAAACCAATATTTAATGTACACCTTTTGGCTATAACGTAATTAAATGCACAACTACACTCTACACAACTTAATCTCCGCAAATAAATCTCACAAAGAATTTGTTTTTAAGCCTCAGAATTAAGTGAAATAAGAACGTAATGAATTAACGTAAGTCTGATTTTGCAATTTACTCACAATAAAATGATTGTCTATTAAATAATTTAAGCATAAGCCTTTTGTTGTCATTTCTTTTTGAAATTACGTAATCACGTTAACAAGCCTGTTACGTAAAACTGTAAATGGACCAAGACGAACAACCTGTTCTACGTAATGCTGGTAGCCTCGGCGAACCCGTGCTAAGTGTCGGGAAGGATTGGCCCCGTGAGGCTTTAAGCGGGGGGGCTGTCGTTAGCATGCAGGGCCCGTAATGCGAGAATCTGTCCGTTGCTTGAAGCCTCAGATTTACGTAACACTACAACGTAACGAATTAACGCATGTCTGTTGAAGGAATTTACTCACTATGAAATGATGGTCATGTATAATTAAAGCAATAAGCTGGCATTTCTTTTTTGAAATATGTAATAGTGTTAATAAAGCTGTTACGTAAAATTTTATCACTCTTCATTTTTGGTGACCAATATAATCCATAATATAGTAGCATTATAACTTCTTGTACATAAGCATAAATGTACGAATAAATTACGCATAAGACTGCTTTTAAAGCTTTAAAGTTACGTAACGCAACGACGTAATGAAATATCGTAGGCCTGGTGATGTAATTTACTCAGAATAAAATGATTTGCCATTAATTAAATAAAGCAATAAACCATTTTTTGCCATTTCTTTTTCAAATTACGTAACGGCATTAATAAGCGCTTTACGTAGCATTAAATCAGAATAAATGTTCATATTTGACTTCCAATATAACCAATGATGAAAGCTTTTAGCAACGCAAAAAAAGCCATTTAAAAAACTGTTTGAAATCTCAGAAGTACGTAATACAACAACGTTAGCAAATGACATGTCACATGGCCATGGAATTGGATGAAAATCAAATTATTGTCATTTATTTATAACAATATTAATAAGCCTCTTACGTAAAAAAATTAAATCAAAACAAATAGTTTATGTTTTCGTTATAACTTGATGAAATTGATGCGCGAATACCTTGTGCATAATTTGTGCGATTAAATGACGTAAAGAAACTGCATTTTAGCCTCAGAACTACGTAACACATTACGCATAAGCATGTTGCGTAAAATTATATTAAATTAAATCATTGTTGGTTGCCAATTTAATCAAATTCGTAACTTTAACATTGCACATAAGCTTGGCGAATAAGTTGCGTAAAAACTGCTTTTAAGAATCAGAACTATGACGTAATACGACAACGTACGGAACTGCCATCAGTATGGTCATGAAATTTAATAAAATAGAAAGAATTAAATAAAAAAGATTTTAATTAAATAATAACAATATTAATAAGCCTGTTACGTAGTTAGCTTAATTCACAACTGAAAGTACATACAGGGTGTTCCATATAAAAATTGGAATTTAATTTTGCTATAAAAACAAAACGGCTGAATATTTTTCAATGTTCAAAGTTTTATTTGAAAGGTTGGTTCATGACATTTATTTATCAAAAATAATTTTGGTCCAATGACTGGCTTGGCAGTATGCCACTCGATCGGTCCAATTTTTGAGCACATTTTCGATTGTTTCGGGTCTTATCCTGGCAATAGCGGCTTCAATCTCGTCCTTCAGCTCATCTATTGTTTGCGGATTGTTGGCATACATCTTTCACCGCACCCCAAAGATAATAGTCCAAACGCGCCAAATCGCATCTTCTTGGTGGCCAATTTACAACGCCATTTCAGCTGATTATGCGATTTCTGAAGATTGTGCGTAGAAGATCGATTGTGGCGTTCGCTGTTTGGCACGGGGCGCCGTCTTATTGAATCCAAATATCGGTCAACATTGCGCGGTAGCCCACGAAATTTATGGTTTCGGCGGCTCCTTCTTCATTTTCGAAGAAAAATGGGCCGATGACGCCGCCAGACCTAATTCCGCACCAAACAGTCACTCGTTGTGGGTGCATTGGCTTCTCGTGAAACGCTTGCCCCAGACGCGACAATTTTGCTTATTAACATAACCACCGAGGTGGAAATAAGCTTCCTCCGAAAAGATGATTTTTCGATAAAATTCGCCATCTTCGGCCAAACTCAAGAGTCACCACTTTGGAAATAAGTTTTTAATATTTCCCAACTTTCTTCAAGCGTATAGCGTCCCATTTCGTAAATGTCAATGTTTTTACTAAATAGTTACCAATATATGAATGATATTTGACGTCTTAAAAGTCAAATAATCGGTAGCTCAAATTCCAAACACTAGATGGATCACCCTGTATTGTCTTTATAACGTAATTAAACTGTCCGCCATAACCTTTTGCAAAGTGTTTGCAAATAAATCACGTAACTGAACATCTTTTTAGCCTTGAAAAAAACAAGATTATTCATTCACAAAAAACTAACCATTTCAAAATTCAATTATTTAAATATTTGCAATTGTTTATTATTCTTTTTTTTGCTTCTCTATATCCACATTGTTTAAAACATTTCATTCTAAAAAGCATTTAATATTTTTTGGCTTTTTTTTTTGTTACTTTGCAATCTAATCAATAACAAGCAGTTACAATTTACTCTAAACCATTTAAGAGATACAATAAAAAAAAAACAACGCTGCACAGCTGCAATAATATTATTATTTTTTTGTTAAACAATGCCCAAAGCGATTGCATAATCGTTATCGTTTTGTTGTTATTGCAGTTATTGTTGTTGTCGATAGTTATTAAAATGTTTTACAAATGTTCCCGTCTGTCGGCAAGTGATCAACTAACATAGAAAAATATTTAAAAAAAATATAGAAAAAATCTAAACTGCATGAGTGGGCAATAAAACACACAAATGCTTGGCCATGTTTTAGCGTTTGGCAATAGGAAAAAAAATACACATACGCCGCGTTGACCCACATATAAGCAAAGTAGCCAGCCAAATGGCTAAAATCGGAAAAACGCAAAACGCACAAAAATGCAGTTGAACGTAAAATGTAATATCAAAATGCAATTGGCAAAAATAATTATCAACTAGGGGCTGGTCTGACATGACGACCAAACCGGCTAAATCAATCGTCAGAGCCGACTCTTGTTATGTAGTTGGTTGCTGAAAGTTTGTAGCTTTTGATTTACGTTTACAGATACGCAATTTTATGGTTTAGACTGAATTTTAATTGAATTTGAATATGTAGCGTTTCTCTCTCGGCTTAATTTGTTTTAGGGCAAATGCAATTTTAAAATATTTATTATTTACAAAATTGGCCAAAAACGTACACACACACTAACACACAGACCCGGTAGCTGTTGAAAGCCATAAAATCAATTGATTGACTGACATTTGATTGATCATCGTCGTCGTCGACGCCGTCGTCGTCGCCGTTGTCGTTGTTGTTGTTGTACGTAGAAGAGATTATCAGGCGCCTAAAAAACACGACAACGATCGAGTCAAAGTCTTTGATACATTGGCACTTTGCTTATGGCCAAGAGCCAGCATGTTGCTTACTTGGCCAAGTCGTGCAAGCCATCAAAATGTAATAATCGCAATACTTTGATCTATCTACTAAGAGTTTGTCTTCCTCTTAATCAACGGACTAGACTATTCGCGGGGTATATGTGAGGCTGAACAGGCGTGCTGATTGACGTACATTCGTCAATGGGGTCTAACAATACACTGAGAGAAAAAATAGAAAATTTTTTGGAATAAATTTTTTGGATGAAATTTTTTGGCGGAAGTAGAATGTAATGAATGTAAACCAAGGCTGTTAAAAAAAAATGTTAAGCAATTAATTAAAAAAATTAATTTTCACTCCAATATCTAATAATCGATTTAAAAACAAGAATTTAGAATGGAATTACTTCTGTATTTTTTCTTAGAATGAAATTAAAAAGTTGGTTGAATTAGAAATTAAGAAAAGATTTAGAATGATAAGGGGGAGAGCTAAAAAAATGGATGCAATTTATAAAAAAAATTTTTGGTTGAATAACTAACAATCGATTTAAAAAAAAACTTTAAAATAGAATTATTTCTTTCTAGAGAGAAAAATTCTTCTTTCTATTTCTTAGCAGAAAGAAATTCTTCTCAGAAAGAAGTTGAAAATGGGTTGAATTAGAATTTAGGAGAAGAATAGAATGTTAATGAAGATTGAAAAACAAATTTAAGCAATTCAATATTCACTATAAAAGCGGCTTTACAATGAAATGATTTCTTTTATTTTTATATTTCTTCGTAGAAAAAAATTGTTCGAAAAAAAAAATTGAAAAATTGTTTAAAAGTTTTGGAAGAAATTTTTAATAGACTTAAAATGGAGACTGCTACAAATAAATTAAAGTAAATAATTAAAAAAAATTTCGGTCGAAAATCTAAGACTCGATATAAAAAATTTAAGAACGAAATTAATTCTTTTTTTTTATTTCCTCGTAAAAAGACATTGAAAAAATTTTTGGAAAAGAATGTAAGAGAAAAATGTCTAGAATGTTAACGGAGGCTGCTAAAATAAATTTTAAGCAATTAATTAAAAAAAATTGTATATCTAATAAAGTCAAAACATTTTTTTTGGTGAAATATTAATGCAGCAAAAATTATTACAAAAATGTATTTGAAATAATTAAACATAATTTGGTTTTAGTATTGCTTTAAATTTTTTTGAGCCTTTTGCTCCAACTAGTAATAGAACATTTATCTCTTATATGTAAATTTACAAATTGACAAGAAAATTATAATAAAAAAAGTTGTTTCGTTACGTCCACAAAAAAAAAACAAAATCTCATATTACCTTTCTTCTATGCTTTTTCCAAATTTCTTTAGAAAACCGACCCTCCTATGTTTTGTAATTTCTTAATCTAAATATTATTTACGAGTTCTTTGCACAAGTGTCATTATTAGAAAATATTTAAATACATTGAACAAAGTAACGCAAAATTAAAAAAAAAAAACAATTTGAATGGCATGATTTTTAGAATTTATTAGTTTATATTGATTAATGGGGCAAATGCGACCTATTAATTATTTTTAGCTATAAGGCAGCTAGCCATTTCATCAGGCCATTACGAATTTTTGAAAGGTGACTATTAAAAAAAGTACATTTTTGCCATTTTTTAAAATGGTGGGGCAAATCCGACCTTTAATTATGTTTAGCTATAAGGCGGCTAACCATTTCATCAGACATGGACTAATTTTAAGATGTAATAATTTAAAAAAATTTCTATCATTTTCCAAAATGGTGGGGCAAATCCGACCTATTTATTATTTTTAAATATAAGGGCCAATTCTTCAGACCATTAATAATTTTAAAGATGTGACCATTTAAAAAAAAAATTATTTTAATAATTTTTCTAAATAGTGGGGCAAATCCGACCTATCAATTATTTATAATGGGCAGCTAGCCGACTTCATCAGACCAATCAATTTTTAAGATGTGGCCATTATTAAAAAAGTTAAGTTTTTTTCTATCATTTTCCAAAATGGTGGGGCAAATCCGACCTGTTTAGTTATTTTTAGCATATAAGGAGGCTAGCCAATTCTTCAGACCATAAATAATTTTAAAGATGTGACCATTTAAAGCAGCTAGCCGACTTCATCAGACCAATCAATTTTTCAGATGCGACCATTATAAAAAACAAGTTAATTTTTGCTTATTTTCGCAAAATGGTGGGGTAAATGTGACCGCCTATTTTTTTTGGCTGATTTAGCACAGATATGATCTAAACTGCAATGGTTCAATTGTCGATGAAATTTTGATGTTACTAAGCATGTAACACATTTATTTACAAAAATCCTAATTTTAAGAACATTAAAATCGAAATAACAATATTTTCGAAGAATTCTTCTTTGTCTAAAAAGGTTTAAACAATTTACTCAAAGCTCGTCAATTGGTACTCAAAATTCATTTGCCTATACAACTTTCAAAATGTGACTCATTTTTTGCATCGACAAAATTTGTCTCTCCCCATCGATCTCCAAAAGCTCTTAAAATTTTCTCACAGTGTATTTCACTTGAGCGAATTTATTGCTTTAGACTCCTAAGAAAAGTGAAAGGATTTACATAGCCAAATCGTTTTATATTGGGCATACCGCTTTCGTTACCCTTTTTTTTCTTTCGCTGATTGGGTCTCTGTTGCATGTCAAATTAATTGATCAGTTTTTGGGCAGACAACAAACCATTTCGTCTGAGTGTGTTGAGAAAAGTCCAATGGCAGGTGTTGCCAGACTGACATTAGAGCCAGAGCCAGAGCCAGTGTTGTGTGCAACGTCCAACTTGACGTCTTGGCACAAAAAAAAAGTCTAAGTCTAAGATACATTATCTGATCTGGGTACGTGTTGGGCTGATTGAAAATGAAAAGTCGTTTGTGTGGTTGCATTTGGCATTTGGGATTTCGGATCTTGGGTGTTGTATAGCCAAAGCGCATTAAGAGTTGGCCAAAGTGAAAGTAAGTTGCAAGTTGGCAAATAGACAACATTAGTGTAAAGTGTGTCATTAAAAAGGAGTAGTTAACCTAGAAAGATGTTTTGACCCATCTTTTTAACTGATTAAGGGATAGGAGTGGCAACAGGCTAGTGGTTTATTTAGAAAGTGGTAATGGATTTGTTTGTGGGTGAGGTGGCAGAATTAGCAGATGAAGAATGAAGTGGAAAACTCATAAATGACATATGAAGTTGTTTGATTGAGTGATTTAGTTACTTACGTGGGACTTCGATTATTTAAATGAGCAATTAGAAGCAAAATTTAAGCAATTTGGGATTGGTGACTTAGGTTGAGCTTATTATGATCGAAGTGTCCGCCAAGGTGGCACCCATCTCTCGTATACCTTTTTAGTGTACAAATCTTCATATCAAATATGATGAACCTGCCCAGTGAATATGCTTAGAGATTGTTATCTCTTCTAACGTTCAATATCTTTTCATGGATATTATTGACACTTTCTGACCTGAAGACCTTTTATGAGCGACCTAGAACGTTCTACGTCATTAAATTCTTATTTATATTAAACAGCTAAATTCACATGATCACAAGCTTATCAAGCAGCACTTGCATATAAGTAACTCTCGAGGCCCTCATTCTAGAAACCCATTTTCTAACCCCCATACTTTCAAAATTCCCAAATTCTGTTGCACCAATAGAACATTCATCAACTATTCCGGCAACACCTCAGAGTCCATTAGCCGTTAAAGTATTTCTGTCACCTTATTAAGAGTCCGCATATCAAGTGCTGACAAATTTTCCAAGCATATTATTGGCTTATTATTAATTTGTTAAACTCTTTTTGCATATTTTCGTAATAAATTTAATATTTTTTTCTCAGTATTTTTTCGTATTTTTTTGACACAACGACTTGCCTAAATGTCACTTGACGCATATTAATTTCCTTTACTGTGTCAGCTGGCATATATTACCAAAAAGAGTTTTTTTTTCGGAGTTTAGAAAAAAAAGTCAGTTACGCTGTCACCAATTTATAACGAGTTCTAAGCATGTGTACCAGAGGGAACCGGCATGTCTATAAAATATTAAAATTATATTTCATTTGCAATTGTCGACGACAGTCCCCACTCCCCTCTCCCCAAAAAAAGGCAGCTTTATTGCCAACGTTCGCTTTTCGCTTTTGTTAAAACATAATAAATGTCTCGGCAAGGCGTTATACCACGCCCAGATTATGGGTGTCGGAATGGCAAAATTTATGCCATATATGTATAGACCATATATGTATAGAGACTATGTACAATATGAGTTTATATGAGTTGTGACGTGTCAGCGGCTAAGCAGCCCGGACATTTTTATATGTGAATTATATGTGAAACATTTTTTGATTACGAAAAAAAGACAGAAAAAAGATGATCCTATGCACTTGGACATGACATTAATTTTGTCAGTGGATTGTTGAAATTTTTTTTTAGATAGAGTTGGAGGCAAAAAATGGGGAATTGTAGGGAATAAATAGCATGTAATATGCGCAGATAGGTTATACTTTGGAGCTGGTTACTCTTTGATGTATTGCCCAAAAAAGAGTTGTTTAATTTATGGATTGCAATATTATAAATATAGGAGTGATATATGGATTTTCATTAGACGAACTTGGACAGAGTGCTGCCACAGAGTTGGCTGGAGACTTATTAATTTTAAAAAATATTTATTAAACACTGCTTTGGGTCGGTATAGGCAGAGTTACAGTCATTTATTCAAGCGGACTTATATTAAAAAAAATAAAAGCATAAAGTTTTTATATTTTCACATAATATTCTTCCATTCCATTCTCCATTATATTCATTTATATAATTAAGTTATAAAGTAAAAGTTAATTCTAAATTATAAATGGCTTGTAAATCAGAGAAACAAAGGGCTGGTTAAAAATTATTATACATTATATTCTTTTTATATTGTAATATTATTATATATTATATACCTATATTATGTCTAGACTCTAAAGCTAAGTTTTAGAAATTGGAACTTGTTACGAGGTGTATAGATTTAAGGTAAAATGGCAGTGTTTGAGGTGTTTTATAGGTGTTCATGAGATACCTCACCATGGCTGTTGTGAGAAAATCAGGCACCGGGAGGGAAAATGGGCAGGCGCCTCCATTACATCTTAAGCTTGAATCATGGTGCTCTGTAAGTAGGACAGTAATTGCACCAGACCCCTGCCCTTCGTGCCCGATGGGAACTCCCCTTCTTTTCACGGGAATGTATTCCCGATTTCGTCCACAATTCTCAACATCTTGCTCAAAGCTCGCAAAATCAAGCCCCTATTGGGTATCCCTCTGCTTTCCACACGACTTATCCATTGCGTAACCCCAAAAGAGTAAATAGTATTCACGGTGCAACTCCTTCCCAGATGCCCATTACATCCACATTGGTAACCATAGTCGTTTTCGGGATCGAACTTCCCAAATGTTGAAAAAATGAGCATTACATTTTTTTTGAGAGCCCTGGTATATATACGGGTCGAAGTGAAAAACCCTCCCACCGAGAACCATTCCTGTATCCTGTTTCTCTGCCTGGCAATAGCGATGCCATCGTAGAGCTAATACAGCTCGCCCCTCCATTCGAACAAGGTAGCCATTCTCCAACGTATAAAGGTCCAAAGATCTTATTGAGTAAGTTCTTTATTTATTTCAAATAAATATAGGAGTATTTGCATCACCCAGGTTGCAGATCTACGATTTGGTCATGGGGGAGTTCTTCACTTCGAAGAGTATGTAGGTATTTCTGTATATCTTACCTAGCGAGGTAAGTCTTTAGCGGAAGACTTTCAACCCATTATTCGAACTTTTTGGAGTGAGTGTGAGGTCAAGACCCGAAAACTACCCCCATGGATCTGCCACTTGCTGATGCATTTCCTGGTGTAAAATAAGTGGAGATAAAATTTATGGCTACCTCACAGCAAAACCTCTTTGGTTGACTCCAAGTATAGGTGACTGTACATAATTTCATTGGAAGACCTCAAGGAACTGTATGTTACTTTATTCCTATATCTTTGATTTCTTGGGTTTTCAACTTGTTTTCAATTTCAAGACTAACTCGTTACGTCAATGCATAGGCGACGACAATGTCTGTTTTGAGCAGATTTTAGTCCTCTCTGAATTAACTATAAATATCATACATACCTACCCAACCTAGCCGGGTTGCATAGGCAACTCAACTCAGAGACCATGAGTTCCATTATGTAGCCTAATTAAAAGAAGGGGTAGAAAGGAATGGGAGGAATTATGGGGGGTATCAATAACTGTACATCCCTAATCGCCTAAGTATCTCATGTGGAGAACCATTTTGAGGATTCGACGAAAGCAGCTAGACACTATGGGCACATAGCCTAGACTACTCAGATTCTTACAGAATGGCTTACCCAGAAACTGGGTTTGTCTTCTAAGAAGCCCTCGGCAGTCGCATAGCGGGTGCTGGATATATTAAGTATATCCCAAAGACAAACATATTATTCTTCCCACTTAAGTCAACTTTGTTACTTTAATTACCTTTGCTATTTGACTACGTCACTTGCTTACGTCATTGCAATACATCACCTACGAGGACGTGGCGACCTCGTCACAGCTATCAATCATTTCTAGCTTATTTTTAAGCCATTTTTTTGCCGCTTAGCTACTTTAAATATTCTGATATTTCTACCAAATTAAAATAACCTATTAAAAAACCAAACCATCCACTAGAAAAATATGCACACCTTAACTTATTCGCCATCATGCCACGATTGAAACCCTACAACATGCAACTATGTGCAACATGAGTGAATGTTAGGTAACCAACGTGCTCGAGAAACTTTTTGCGGAACTTGCGGTACTTGATAATGTTCTAAAAATGTTTTATTACTTCCACCTATGCCAACAATTAACATAAGAATTTACAAACTCCGTTCAGCTCCAACTAAAAAAACAAATACAAAACTTTAGCCAAACGCTGAAGCAAGAAAAACTTTTGCCATTGTGTACATATTTCTATGCATATCCATTCGAAGCATCCTTAGCAGTGGGCTGGGTATCATTTACATATGTACACACTGGCACAGTCAGTCATAGTCATAGTCAGTACAACATTGGTTGTAGTAGCTTCCAGCCAACTGTAGTTTTTGAGGTAGCCTGGGGAGTCTCTTCCTTTGAAGACTCTTGAAGCCGAGAGCAGACAACAGACAAACAACTTTTCACTTTTCCTAAACTTGGCACTACTTGGGAAAATTTGTCATGATATATCGTACAGGACTTTTTAAGCAGTTTTGAATTACAGGCAACACACACACACACGCATGGGGGAAAAAAACAACTTCAACTTTTTGGTTGAAATGCACTTTATGTGCCTCATTAATGTCTGTCCTTGTGAGTCTCATTCACTCTCTCTGCCTCTCCCCTCTCTCCCTGTGCCACATTGCAGGTGCTTTGATTTGAAATTGTTTTCTGAATTTTGTGGTGCATGCCCCAAGAGTATCATGCCGAGCCAATTGCCAATCAATTTGCATCCAATCAATAATTGCAACTTCAATTAGGCAAAACAAAACAGATTTTGCACACAAACAATTGCCAATTATAGAGTACAAAAGAGCCAGCTATTGCCACAAGTGAGTGCAACTAGTGCTCTTTGAATGTATTAGTTTGTGGTGCCCTGGTTTGGTATGGTGGAAAGCCATTAATACAAATTTCAATTGCAACAAATTTTTCAAGTTGAAAAATGTTTCTTTGCTTATTTCGTAAAGTAAATCACTCATATGCAGTTGGGGCTTGAGAGAACTTGAGAAATTATGAATACCCTGCATTTCATAAGGAATAAGTAAATTAAGGGAAAATATTTAGAAAATAGTACGTGTATACAGCGTTTTCTTACATATGTGAATGATAACGCATTCGAGTAATTACCAATTCCATAACATTATTATAGAACTCGATCTGGATCGAGTATGGAGTCGAATTGAACATTCTTCCAAACAAAATTTCACGCATAGATTAAAAATTTTCTTAGAAACTACGAAATTTTACTTAATCAACGGCAAATTTTCACTGTGTTCATACTCTTCCGTATAAAAATTTCTGGATCATTTGCGACATACATATTAGGGTGGCCCAAATTAAATATGAAGCTAATTTGAATCCTGCTCGATAGTTATGAAATTTCTAACGCATAACCGATGACTTTGATCTTTCGAATAATGAAAACATTCCGCAATGCTGCAAACGACAATCCGAATATTTTATTCGAAATCTTTTCGAAACCAAACGTTCGTTGCTCTTATTTTCTGAAGTTAAAAAAATTGTCAAAATAAAGGTTTATTTTTCAGCTTCTATATATTTCTATTGTAGGGGTACAAGACAAAAAACGATGAAAAAAAACTGGTGCCTGTAAAGTCGGTTTTACGGGCAAAGATTTTACGTGACAACGTCTTTTTCTCGGTAGAATATTTATTGATATGAATATTATTAAATTGCACAATAGGAACAAGGAAGTGAATGAAAATAAGAATTGCACAAATTTTAAGTATAGAAATGTATTTTGTTTACTAAAACATCGTACATGTAAACTAAAACTTAACTAATTCCTTTTGAGTGATTTTGTTGAGGATAGGACGATGATAGGAGAAATAGGAAATGAAAGGAAGTGTTTCTGCTGTAATGTGTCTTGCGAAAGTCAAGTCGATGGTTGTTTCTTTTAACGTAGTTGACTTAGAAACGTTTGATACGCAATCAAGATTATACGTATATTTCATGAAATTAAGAAACGAGTTTTCAGACACACACACACACACACACACACAACAACGCGTTACGCGTTACGGTTACGCGTTACGCGTTTAGGTTACGCGTTACGGTTACGCGTTACGGTTAAGCGTTACGGTTACGCGTTACGCGTTACGGTTATCGTTACACTTATCGTTACGGTTATCGTTACGGTTATCGTTACACTTATCGTTACGGTTATCGTTACACTTTTTCATAAGTGACACCCATACCAACCTAATCTAAGACGTTGTCACGTCAAAAGTGGGCATAAATATACAGTTATCGATTACTTGATGAATAATCGTATAAAATTTTTAGTTCATTGACTCGTATGAGAACTAAGAAGTGAAATGAATGAAACAATTATACATACATTGAGTAGCGGTTAACTCCAAGGTTGCCATGTAGGTCGCAGAACTTAGCGTTGCCACATGAATCTTAGAAAAAAAAACGGACTCTTGAAGTTGATATTATTCGAAAATAATGTTACTTATTATTTTATTCCTTTAACTTCTTGAGGAGCATAGGGCCTCTGTAAAGTATCTAAACCGTATCCGGTTTTGTGCCAATTGCTTCCAGTTCGCTCCAGCAACGTCCTGATTCCTCGTATACGTAGAATAATGTTTGATTTCATGATAATTTAAAAGTTTGTAGCTAATTCCAAAGATTTGACTATCTTTGTTTCTAGTGATCCAAAATATTTCAACTGAATTTTGTAATGGTATAGTCCGATATTTTCCATTGATCTTTGTCCCAAAACAAATAGTTTATGAGGAAAACTCCAAGCCTATTTAACTGTACCAACTTGATTCCCAGAACCAAGTTACCCTTTCAAAAAAAAAAAAATTCCATGCAGCTTACCAAATTGTTGATGAAAAATAACAAGAGCTAAAACGAAGCTTTTGATGTTGTACAAAGTTGCCATACCAAATTTTTTTTTTTTAGTATAGTGCGCTCAAAAGGTAACTTTTGTTTTTGTGTGGGGTATTTTTTTTTGGGCTAGTTATAATTGGCATTTTAGAACGTCAAGGTTTTGGTTATGGTTCCAGTTTCTATTTTGTATTCTGTATTTTTTGACTGGCCGCTTTTGCATTTGCCAGTTTTGCATTTCTATGCCATAAGCTTTTGCCATTGTTTTTCAATTTATTATTTTTTGTGTGTTTTGTATAGATTTGAAATTGGGTATATTTTTTTGTCTTTTTTTTTTTTGGTATTTTTTTGGGTGGTCTGTGCGCAATTTTATGCCGAGGTCGTGAGGTTAAGCTAGCAATTGCAGCAGGCACAAGGCGGGGCTTTGGCTGGTTAGGTATTTCCAGTCCGTCAAGCATTGCATTAAGTAATTAGACAGCGGTAGAAGAGAGATCTGGCAACGCTGCAGCAACATCAGCCCAACTGCCACTTGAGCAGCCTGCGGTTTTTTTGACAAGCGGCTGCCACTCTAATGGGTCTTTCATTATGTCCGCGCGGCAATCTGTTCAAGCATGTAACATAAGTATGGAGTGAGTTTTGCCCAAGGATCAGAGCAACGCTTATGCTTAATTTTGTGCTTTTGAGCCACGTCGAGCAAGTTCATCATAGCGGCGGCATCTCTTTCACTTGTTGCTGCCTTGCTGTGCCTTTATCCAAGTTGCGCCACATGTGCCGCATGCAACACAACGCCGCCGCCTGTTCATGCATCATAATCAGCGGCGTTGATGCTGCCGCTGATGATGACTGCACTACGCCTCTGCAACCCGCTCACAGAACTGTGTGCATCTTCTTGGAAGCGACTAAGCAGTCCGGCCTTAGCACAGTTAACACCTTTCAGCATTTATAAGCTAAAATAGTTGCACACTATGATTTCTTACTCCACAGACCTTTGTCCGATTTCAAGCTGTGCACATTGCCTGCAGCCAGAGAGTAGCCTCCACCTCTCTCCTGGACGTCCCCATGGACGTCTCTGTGGAGCTGCGCATGCGCATGCTGAGATCGCGATTGCCAGCGCTAGGCCTGGTCTTTGACTACATTTTATTTTTTTGTTTTCCTCTGGTTTGGACCACGTTTTGCTCAAGTTCAAGGCGTTTGAACTTTGACATTTTGGCCAACGTTTAAGCCGCGTTAGCTTTTTGTTTTACAGCCGCGCCGTGCTGTAAATGTAACAACTCGATTAGCGAGAAATATGCTTAAGAGTTTCCCAAAACCTGGCCTAAGGTGCCACACGAAAACTGGAGCGTTAGAGTGTCAGTCAGTTAGTCAGCTTTGGTTGTTAGTTGGAAGAGTTGAAAGGGCCCAAAGACCGCCAAGGGGACTTGACTGACTGTAGACCAACTTGGCCTGACAACATGGCACTTATTGTTGTCAGTCAGCCAGCTAGCTCTCTCTCACACTCTGAAGCTTTTTATCTCTTTCACTTTAATTGGCCAATGGCAGTTATACATTTTTACTGCGTATTGTTCGCACAACCAATGCGGTATTTACCTTCATCCTGGTGAAACGTTTCAAGTGGCAGGCAACAAATGCCAAACAACTACTGCAACGATATGCGCGTTATTTGAGATGTTGGCCGACAAGGGAATACCCTTTAAGGGATTTTTTACAAAAGACAATTTGGATGCGATGGAAAGACCTTCGATAGAGGATCTTTGTAGTCCCGGGATCACCAATTATCGCCAGCAGGCACAAGATAGGAACCGCTGGGTGGTACATTTGCCACGGCCAAAACCGATAGATAGGGGAGCTAGATTCTATTCCATTCTTCCAGGTTTCTAGCGTCAAAAGGTAGACATGGGTATTTTTTGTAGACGAGCATAAATCTCAGATCATGAATTTAGTGCTGAAGTTTTCAGGCCTTAATGACCGAGCTGCAGGGATAGAACTCTATATGAGCGGACTGAGACAGATTTCTAGATATCATGAACGGGGCTGACGGCAGGCGGGATTTCCCTCGAAAATACCAACTTCTAAGATACCAAATTCTGCCAGGTTAAGAGACGGTTGAGGACTATATACTGGACGAAGAGTAATATTGCTTGCAAACACATTTAACTTCATCCGCTTCAATGTGAATCTTGTACTCTCCAAATCTCTGCATTCATACAAACAGATGAGCTTTACCACATCGATTGCTAACTTATGTTGACAATGGACTGTGGAAAATTTTCCCATTTGACTGTGACATACTTTCGGATGAACTTCATATACCCATTTACACTAATAAGAGCAAATAGTCCTTTAATGTTCGCATGGCCATGGATCCTATGAACATGGATGATGGCTGTACTCGGCACAATAACAGGATTACATGCAGTCAACATGGCAACTGCTCACACATACTCATACTCTTACACACATACACTCACACGCACTCACACAGCTGCAACTACTTATGAACAATGCGGAATCTGGCTTATTTGGCGCATTTTTGGCTGCGTTGGCTTTCATTGCAAACAACCAACAACAACCACTGACAACAATAAGAGCCCAGTCCAAAACAAAACAAATACGAAAACCGAAAGCTAGCCTCCATATATAGTCCTCGTTCTGGCATCCTGTCCGTCAGTCAAATAGTCAGTCAGCAATTTTTAGCGAGCACACGGACGCGGCGGCATACGGGAACAAAAAAAAATCCTTTATGCATTTGTAGTGGCCGCATGGTAAGCTAATGGGATACGCATAGGGTTGCCAGACTGTCAGAGAGCAAGTATGCTTGTAAGCCCTTAAGGGGATAAGGGCAAAGATAGAGCCGTACTGAATTCAACAATTGGCTAAAAGTGACACACACGTTGTTAAAGGGTTATGCAACGTTTATGTTAGGAGAGATGTCGTGAAGTGGATGAACGGGAAGTCCAGGTACGGTTGGAATACTGGAATAAGACGTCTACTTCTTACGAACTGGTTGATCAGCGTAGTAAATTAAGTAAGATTAACTGGAGGTTAAGAAGAACCGTGAATTACATTCTTATTTTAATTCCTGGCGGCTTGATCAATTTAGAGTATTATTTTTACGTACTTAAAGCACTCCCCAGCCATAATTGCAGGAGTGTTATCG
Source organism: Chymomyza amoena (assembly GCA_037043745.1). Classification (NCBI taxonomy): domain Eukaryota; kingdom Metazoa; phylum Arthropoda; class Insecta; order Diptera; family Drosophilidae; genus Chymomyza; species Chymomyza amoena. The sequence continues at coordinate 11,574 of JBAMAX010002770.1, read as the reverse complement.
TGAAAGAGATGAATGGGAGGTCCAAGTACTATTGGAATACTGGAAAAATACTGGAATTCATATGGACTGGTTGATCAGCACAGTATACTGAGGAAGATAAACAGGAGGTTATGAAAGAGCCCTGAATTTTTTTTTTTTTTTCTATTTCTGACTGCCGGATTAATTTAGTGAGCTATTTATTTCCCTACTTAATGCTACCCAAATTTAGTTAGTTCATCGAGTCCTTTAATAGCATTGCTCTTGAAGCTTTGTTGATCCAAGACCTGTCTAACCACATAAGCTTCCGATTTTTTTCAAGATGACATGTTTTTAGATGAGTCCACCTAACCCTATAAAATTAAAGCAATTTATATTGGCACATAGTAATAATATAATTATTGGAAGGTAATGCTCTGTTACCCTTTAACATGATTTGAACTCCGAGCTTGAATCTTCTCTGTAAGTCATTTTCCTAAACTATTTGGGTTGATACGACGACGTAGAGCTTTAGCAACAGTCCTGTCGACTGGAAGCTGGTCACCCCAAGAAGTGGTCCTTCCCAGGTTAGAAGTCTTCTAAGGACAGGCTCGGCGAAAGGCCCAGGCTAACAGGCTCCAAGAACGCGTTCCACCTTTCTGTTTACCACCAAGAGATGTACCCCTTACAGCATCATATTCAGCGAGTACATACTGCGTGGATTCTTCCCTGCTGCAACTGACTCCATAGCGACCCTGCCTTGGAATAGGAAATATAAATAAATCAAAGTTTAAAAATAAACCATTCACACCCTTCACTTTTCGCTTGAAAGCCTCCTAAATTTCACTAAAAACCTTTATCGTTCATTACACCCACGCATAAACTATGCCATCAACTACCATATTGCTTACAGCTAACCCATTGCTTGGAGCGATTTACCTCATCCAACACAATATGCAATATGTATGTCAATTTAGAGGATGAGCAATTTTCATGACGTGCCTAAAAGTTGTCCCCAGAGAACTTCCCAAACGACCCACAACTAGCCAACACAAATACAGGTAGCTAAATAGAGCCACCTACGCGGCAGCCTAACGTTAATTGACTTGGCTTAAAAGCACTGACAACCAAAAAACAAAAAAAAAGCAAAAACAGCAAGAGAGATGAATAACTTGGCCATGAAGAAGAACCACTTTATCAACTGTGGCGGCAGAGGCGTATAACGCCAGAGGGGGGTCAGTGGAAGAGTTAGTTGAGACTGAGGTAACCGCGTTGCAAACTTTAAGTTATGACAGGCAACGTCGCCGGAGCGCACTAATTTTGTAAACGTGGCCAATCAACGGCGGTAGTAGCCACAACAACAACACCAAAGAAAACAACAACCAGAGCCGGTGAATAAAACCCATTTGCAAATTAACTTGGAGGCTAGACTATGAAAAATCTAAATTGTATTTAAAGTTCGCATCCTGGCCAGCTTGACTCTGCTAGTTGGCTTTTCTTTGCAGCAGGGCTTAGTTGAGAGGGGATTATAGGGTAATGATGCTCTATGAAAGGGAAGGCACTGATGGGTTTGGAAGGAAAATGAAATTTAGGAAGACTAGAAGTTAAGAAATTTGGAACTAAGGAAGCAATCTTTCGGGTTGAGTAGAAAATGAGATTTGGTGCGACTTGAAAGTTAAGAAATTTGAAACTAAGAAAGCATGTTTTTGGGTTTGGAAGAAAAATGAGATTTGGTCCGACTTGGAAATTAAGAAATTTGAAGCTAAGGAAGGAGGTTTACGCTTTTATAAAAACAATCAGTTCCAAAAATGAAACCATTTGACTTTAACGCTCAGGTAACTCATGATGATATTTAAAGGCCCCTTTGATGTACCCATTAATAAATTATAAAAAAAAAATCAGAAAATTTTGAAGGCCCACCCTTGCCGAATATGAGCGCAGCTTATAGAGTCAAACGTAATATTTTTTTCGCATAGAATAAAACAATTACCATATTTGCCCCCTTGAAGAAAAACTATCTACGTCACTGCATTGCGCTGTCTCGCTTACTCGCAGCTCTCCCACTCCCACTCTCACTCTCTCTGGCGATCTCTTTTACTCTATCTTGCCATCACACTCTCACTGAGGCGAGAATTAAATCACGTACTAGATTAAAAATTGCGCATGAAATTAATAATTTTTCACTAAGGCCCAACCAACCAACTACCAGAACAGACAGAAGCGGCAACTTGGCCATGATGATGATGATGACGATGATGTTGGCCAAAGTGCAAACCGGTTAACACACAAAGTAAAACCCTTTGGCCATAAATGATATTCTCTTCTGGCATTTGCTTGCCATAAATACAATGCCCATAAGTGCACCATGAGTGTCCCTGTGTGTGTGTTAGCCTGTTGTCACTTCATAAATCGCCTCCAAAAATGAAATACAATATTTTTTGGCCATAAACTGTTAACTGTAAACCCGGAACCGTACCACGCCGAACCGATACCAAAAATGCAAAAATTCTACAAACATTGTCAACGGCAGGTTTCCAGCTGTGTGAAATTTTTGAATAAAAATCAATCAGTAAAATTTATAGAATTTCAACGCCCGTAGACAGCTGTTTAACACCCAATATATGCCATATATATATGCGTGTGTGGGTGTTATGTAATACATAAAACAGGACATAAACAAAAAAAGTGAACCGATATAAAAAAATCAAACTGCTGGATTGGACCCCAGCAGGCGGTCAACCAACGCCAACGCCAAAGCCTGAGTCACACCCACCATATATCCATATATATATATATATATATCGACACTTATGTATATATATATATGTATCTATGGGCTGCCATATAATACCAGATATATATATCCCCGCAACACCTTGCATAAACCACTTAACCGATGTGCGCCCATGGTCGTCGCTTGTCAATTTTATGCTGCACACAGCTCGCACTGACATTTCATATACTCTAGTATTATCTATGCATTATGTATATATGTACAGTATATATATATATGTACTATGTATAGGTAGTGTGCTATATATATTGATTTATCATATTTTGCACGCGTTGCAATTGACAGCGCTGCGATATAAGCAAAAATCGTGCTCACATTGTTCTGCATGGGGCACTTAACTATCGTTGTTAGAGTTGCTGTTGTTGTTGTTGCAGTTATCGATTATTTTTTGTGCGGTGTTATTGTTGTTGTAGTAGTGGCTGGTTATTCAATGCGCTAATGCTTAATTGGATTAAATCTGGGATTGAGTAAGGTTTATGTGTTGACGATTCGTGAGTGAGTTATTGCGATGTTTTTGAGCCTAAGGTGTAAGACATCTAATAAACTCATATTTTATGTCCAAAGAGTTAAATATTGAAAAAATAATCGAGAAGAACTTAAAGTCATAAAAATCAGTATAATAAATACTTTTTTTTTGACAAAGCTAAAGAAAATTCTTTATTTATAATGCGGCTTAGTAAATTTTTACTAAAATACATCGTTTAAGGAAAAATCGACTATTAGAATATTGACTTAAAAGATGCCGATATCTATAAATTTTGAATGAATTTATTCTTGTAATCTTAACTAATGCCGATTTTAAGTGGGCTGTGTTCAGTGGCAGATCCACGGTAGGTTATCGAGTCCTGACCCCTACAAAAAATTGTAAAAATGCGTTGACAGTTTTAAGGGAACTCCGATATATGTGTACACACTTCTAAGTGAAAAACACCCCCAAGCACCTAAAATGGATTCCACGACCCCAAATACATTTTTGGCTAGAGGAAAAATAATGTTTTTTGGCCTTGTAAATGGAAGGTCTAAAATAAAATTTTGGGAAAAGTTACCGACTCCAAATTCATTTAGATTCTTGAGATAATTTGCTTAAAATGACCCAAAGCATCAAAATTGTTTAGAGCCTTTAAACAGAAAAAATATTTATTTACCTTTCCAAATATACATTTATTCCTGACAACTATTTTTTCATAACTTCTGCTTTTTAAGACGAGAAATTTAGATTTTTAAAAGCCTCTAATTATACATTATCGCCTGCATATTTAATAGAGGTCTCAACATGTCCTCTTCTTATACTATCTGGAAAATCCATAAATAGAACAACATTGTTGAAATTTTTGTTTTCTTTTAAATATTCTTTTCTTGGGTAATCATAAAAATTACGCATTTGATTTTAAGTATAAATTATTTAAACCCCAAAAACTCTTCCCCTTGCTACGCCCATGTTGGACTGTATTATGTTAGTCCTAGTTACCCTACATAGATTTTTCCGAAAGCCAATTATCGTATAAGGGCTTAAATTGTTACCTTGAAAATTATTTGGCTAGGAGAATAGTTGGGTTGATTGCAAATAATAACTTTTTTTTTTGTGTTTTAGGCTCACATAAGTCTACTTGGCTTTGGGACACTCTTGAGATCAAAATCTTGTGATCAAAATTCGTTGTTAATTCTTTAACGGAAACTGGCAAAAATTATGTTCAAAAAGTGTGAAATGATGATAAAGTCGTATTTGCATCCACACAACCATAAATCTACAGAAAAAAATGAATGAATATTTGTCTTGGAACCGAACCCAAGGCTCAGTTATCAAGCAACAAAAGTAAGAATTGTCTCGATAGGCAGGGTTCCAATAATCCACTGCAAAACATAAAAACTTAAAGAAAAATTGTCTCGAAAGGGAATAGGAAGGCTCCAATAACCCACCTCAGATTATGATCTCTTAAAGTGAAATAGACTCGAAGGGAACAGAAAGGCTTCAATAATCCACCTCAATATATAAAAACTAAAATAAAAAATTTCTGATAGGGTATTGAATCTTTATCTTTAGAAGACGTTAAGTTGTCAGATATTTCATCCACCTCAGCTGCCCTTCTCTATGCCTCTGCCACGGAAGTAGGAACTCTAGGCTGTAAAATATTAAATAGTAATAATTTTCAATTTTTTTTGAAAAATATAGATAATTTTATAAAAGAATATGAGAGTTCTCAGAACCTATATGGTGGTGGAAGAGGTGTATTTCGCTTTGTATACCAGTTTTGGTATATCAAGCCTAATCCGGACAAATTTTCGTTAAGAATTCTTTAATTTTCCATTTGTTTGAAAAATAATCAAGTGTACTGCCAATTCGTGACAAATGCACCCGTGTAAACCTTACCGCCACCTAAGTATATTTACACGGCTTCCGTTACAGTGCCTCCCACTATTTACTTATGGCATTAAGCTATTAATAACATTTTGTTCGGAGCGATTAAAACAATAAAAATATTTGTCAAATTGCCACCGAACCTTAACCCAAGCAACGACAACAACAACAATAGCAGCTCCTGACAATTGAATGCGTTTGGCAAATTGCATTTGCAACACAATGTGATTGGTGGGTGTGACCAAGTCCAAGTTCCAACAAGAGTTAAGTTTCCAGCTCCCATTATTGACAACGTTAATTGCATTGGTCCAAACAGAACCCAACACTTTGAATGGGCTCCAAGAGCTCCCAGTGGAAAAACAAAAAGTTGGCTACCAATAATCCATTTAAAAGTTGCACTACGCCCTGCACAGTTGGGTAGCTGCCCATTACCATTTGGTGGAAAACATTTCCGCGCATTACAACCAAAAACAAAAAAAAAAAGGGGAAAAATAAAAAGAAAAACTGAAAGCTTTTGGTTTTTTGCTGCACATAATGAAAACATTCCACAAACCAATTCAATATTTCCGCTGTGAAAAACCCGTAAAACGCCAAAATGAAACGATTTCGAGTTGTGCCTGGAACTGGAACTGGTGAATTTTATGTTTTGACCCAACCAATTGGTTTTCCCTCTCAAGTATTTTCAATTTAATTTTAGGAAAATTGCGTTTAACGCTCATTTAAAATGCGCATGCATGCTTGGAATTTCTTATCAATAGTGGAAGTCAGCCAGCCCATAACTGGCTACATGGAGCTACATGAAGCCAGAGCAGCTCCAGCTCCAGATACTTGGTACTTACTTATCAAAATGAGTTTTTAGCGCCCACTGTGCTGCTGGTCAGCTATTAATTAGAGCAAAGGCGGGCGGCCAGTGGGCCACACAACGTGCCACGCCAACGCTAATGTAAATTATGTTGCAACCACTGTGCAACAGCTGTGTGGCAGCCACCAAACTGTTGACCCCGGGCGCCATGCCGCCATGACGCAGCCGAAAATACTTGGAACCAAGAAACTTGGACTGCACCACTTCGATTTTAATCTAAAATTGTTGGCCGTTGTCGACTCTTAGTATCTCATATGTTTCTGGCCTAATGGGCGGCGACAGAGTTGGTTGGTCTTACAATTTGGCTTAATAATTAAACATGGCCAACATTGGTTGGGTAATTTCCTATTTTTTATCTTTCAAGCCCAGTATTTGACCCATTTTTTAATAGCCAACATTCAAAGTCCAAAGACAGCTGAGTTTTCTGCGTCCATTTTGTGTGTCATTCGAGTGGGTCTCAAAAAATTTGCATATCAGTTGTGGCCCAGAGAGACATTCAATACTAGGCTACATTTGTGGGCCTCAATGAATTTGGCCAGAAACAGAGAGACACTATGGCCACTATAAGCCAAACAGCAGCAACAACATCAACCTCAACAACAACAACAACATTCATTGTCGTTTGTGGTCATTTGCTTGCCAGTTGGCTCATATTTTGGCCCAAGTTTATTGTCTTTGTAGTTGTCGTTGTTGTTGGACGAGTAGTTGCAGACACAAAATGTTGCAAGTTGCATTAATGTTGTGCGCGTTGTTACGCATAATTTTAGGCTAGAGTAGATTTTGTTGTTATTTTGGCAAAATGCGCTACAGTCGGTGGAGAGGGCATATGGGTTTGGTGAGAGTAGCAATGGTCAAGAAAGGGTAGCTAGGTTGCAGAATAGAATCTGCTGAGAAGGAATAAGCGAACAGCAAGGGAACTATCTTAAAGGAATCCTAGTCCTTGAAGCTGTTTTTCGGTAGAGAGGAACAGCTCTTTGTAGGACCTACTCTTCATACTCTAAATGGTATTGTCTTTGAGATCACCGTTGCCAAGCTGTTTTGGTTCTTTGTCAGGGTGTACTAATAAAAGAGAGAGTAAGTCAGCCGCAACTGCTCTCTAGCTAAGCTGGTTGCTCTCAGCTATAACAAGCAGTAGATGAGGTCTCTCTTTTTTATTCTCTCTTTCTTTTTCTACTCTCGCAAAATTTTATGCGCCTCAACTGTGAGATTTACGCAACCTTATATTGGTATACCCTGATTCCTTGTAAGGAGTTCAATTGCTCTTAATTGGCATCTGAAGGGTCGTACCTTCAGGTCGTAATGCAAGATGGATTTTCACAAGTCCTAATCCTATCCAGTAATACATCGTAAGGCCTAATTTTGCAGCCACTCTAGATGGGAACATAGGCCTTTTTTTACTGTGGATACTCTCGTTAATGGAAACTTGGATACTATCGATGCTATTAAGACAACTTGGGAAAACCTAAAACCAATCATCGTGAAAATTAAAAGGTCAAAAAAAAAAATATTGTTCTCAAATATTGACAACCCATATATATAATATTAAATTTAACCCATATTTAATATACAAAAGTTTTAGACTTTTTAGATTAAAGATATAAGTTTCCTTTGTGGAAAAACTACTTCCAGCTGGAATTTACGGAAGGCTCACACCTGATAAAGAGGGCAGCTCTATTATTATTTATTTTTATCTATGTCTAAGCAGATTAGATCTGAAAGGGACTATAGTCCTAGATTTAAGGAATTACACAATTTTTCAGCAAGAACTACAACTATGAGCTTTTAATAAGTCCTTTTCTTCTAAAGAAAAAAATTTAGTGCAGTATAAATCATGATCGATCACTTATAAGGTGAAAAAATTGGTTTGAGGATCTGTAAAAAATTATAAGCTTTTCCCTAAAAGATAAACAATTTCGCAGAACTTAATAAAAGCTATGAAAATAAAATTTTAACTACGAAACACTTTCGTGTGACGTCATTGCCATCCTGCTATAGTATAATTAATATAATATGAAAGATTATTTAAAGAAAGTAATATTATAATGTAGATAACATAAACTCTTTAAAATCTCGGCAAATAAGGGTTAGAAAGACTTGGTACAAAGAATTTTCAAGAATTGAAGTTTTTCGCTTTTAAGTATTTTTTTGTTAAAGTACGTTTAAGATTAGCAACTTCATTTGTATCCTCAGCTTTGACGCTTAGTCATAATATATCACCCCAATTTCAAGATATATATTTATTGTCCTGATTTCCCTAACTCAGTTTTACTTATATACTAAATAGTTTTCTTATTTTTTGCATCTAATTTACATATAATGCTTACTTTTGAGAACTTTGCTGTCCGTTTTTGTTTGTTGCGACTTGATATATTACCTGAGCCCTTTTGCAGCGCATTGCAGCTTCGTTGTTGCATACCACTAACTAAAGTTGCCGCATTTTTTGGTGATTTTTTTCTGTATCTCGTTTGTCTTGTCAACTGCATCATTGTCACTTGCCTTGCAACTTTGACACATAATTCTCGGTTACATAAATCGCATAACTGTGTCATGTCTGACGCATGTGCAGCCAAAAATGTTGTCCACGTTTCAAGCTGCAACAGAGAGAGAGAGAGAGAGTTTGAGAGACGACGCAATATGCAACATGCAACTATCCGGTTGCACGTAACTCCGGAGGAGAACGCGTGACCAAAATGGTTGTCACACTTAGGAGGAGCTGTCATTTGCCTTTCGCTCGACTGCTCTGCTCTGAACTGAATGACATTCAAAATAAGTTTGGTTTTGGCAACTATTACAGTGTACTTTCTTTAAGCTGGAGTTGGAATCGGAGTTGGAGCTGTTTGTAGTGCTCCGTTTGGTCTTTTATTATGCTAATTTTATATTTCCATTGTTTGCACTTTTTGAACCTCGCACGCATATCACTTTATTACGGCCAGGACATTGCCTGGCATTGAGGGGCTTATTTGCATGCCATGACATCCCACTCCCATTTTTGGTACATCCGACAGCGACAAAACAAAGCGCCGAACTCTATATGTAAATTTTGTGCCGGTGAAACTTGACCGAAACTTAAACTCAAAGCTCTCGGAGTAAGTCAAATCACATTCTTTTTGTGCTGCTGTCAACATTATTTGTTTTGTTCGCGGTGCAATGACTTCCAAATCGCAAAGGCATCCAGCTAACTATTTCAAAGTACCAAGCAGCTGGCCTAAGCACACACATGTGTCCAGACCACAAAATTGTTTGGCCAAAATCACACAAAAATTGTAACCATAACCATTAGCGCAAAGGCACAAACCATAAAGCTACACTGCGCAAAAAACTTTACATACTTTTCGGCAATTTAACATTTGTTTTCAACAACAAAAAAAAAAAGATATGAAAAATAAACAACTTGAGCGCTTTTCCGGAGCGGGCGGCTTGCATTGAAAAACCATTGCGAAAAAGTGATTGATGTCGTTGTAACTGTGCACCAATAAATTATCGGAAAAATATTTGAAACGGGTCAGTCAGCAAGGGGGGTAGGGGCGACGACGATGACTTGGTCTAAGACTTCTTACATATGCTCCACTGGTCGAGTTAATGATTTGGTAATAATTTAACATTTGTGCGCGCTGCCAACATTTAACTGGCAAGCGGAAAATTGGCCACAAAAAATTTTGCGCATATTTTAGCCATTTTAATGTTGTACACGCGAGTATGAGTAATGCCTAAGCACAAATGAATGAATGACGAAATGAATGAATGATTCGCTGAACTGACACGTGGGTCATCAAGCAACAAATCAATTAAGTCAATAGTCAATTTACAGCTAGCTGGGACACTCTCTCTTAGTCCCTCTCTCTTTCCTAGCCATTCGACATTCTTTGTCGCTTGAGGAGTTGTCAACGCCCACCTTAGATGGCTCTAAGGCGCTGAAATTGTCTGCCAAATAGAGAAATTTTAAATAAAATAATTATATGCCATATGACGAAGTTTGTATGCCCTAAAATTCATGTTAAAAATTTTTTTTTTTTAAATCGATTTTTTTTCTTTCTCCTATGGCGCAACGAACCCGATGTGGGCTTGAGGCCTCTATCGCTCGCCTCCATTCTTCCCTCGTTCTCCGCTTTATTTTTCCAGCCGCAGATGACCAGCGCATCTACATACATCCCTCTGTACAACTTCAAACCAACGCTGCTTCGGTCTACCACGACTTCAAGTGCCAACTGATTCGCTATACAGAGCACGCCTCGTAGGGCAGTTCTCCTGCATTTGATAACCATGCCCCAGCCATATTAATCTCTGTTGTTTGATTTGTGCGACAATTTTGATGTTGTTGTATAGACCGTATATTTCGTGGTTAAAACGTAGCCTCCATTGTCCATTCTCGCAAATTGGGCCGAATATCCTACACAGCATTTTTCGTTGAAGAACAATAAATAGCTCCTCTTTAGAAGCTGTCATAACCCAGGTTTCAGCACCGTAGATAGCGATCGGCACAGCCAGCTTCTTGTACAGTTCTATCTTCAAGTTTCGAGATGTTGTTTTTGATCTGAACACCTTCAAAATTGATTAGTTATCCAAATATCGATACTCAAAAATCGTAACTACTTTTCGCAGAAATATTATCTTAGCTGTATCGATTTGTTTCACCTAGTGAGTCTTAATTTTTGAGGTGAAATATATCGAAAAATTGAGAACTAAATATTAAAGAAAAAATTTAAAAAAATTCGGTTTTTTTTTATTCATTTATTTCCCTAGACGAACCTTGACTTTTTATATATAGAGATGAAATATATCGAAAGCAATCTAAACCTTTTTAGGTGATCTTTAACTTTTTATTTTTTTTTTATTGAAATGCAATATACTGAAACTAGAGCTGGACGCGACCTTCAATTTTGGAAAATAGATTTAATCTATCAGTCACAAAAAAGGACATCTAGGGTATATACAAAAAAGAATATTTATTCAAAATATTTAGCAATAATAACATTTAAACAATGGACTTCCCGACCCTAGAAAACCCAAATTTTATTTGACTAGACGAAAAATAAATTTGTTTGGCCTTGTAAATGGAAGATCTAAGTGGATTTTTCAATATTTTGAAATAAACCTATTTTAAAAAAGTTGGCGGCTTAAAATTCGTTTTGGATCCAGAGTTTTTTATGCAAAAATGTTTCAACTGATCCAAATAATTAACATTGGTGAGACCCCGCAATCGTTTTTTCTGCCCAATACTAATTGAACCGACTTAATGTACATATATCGGAAGGTTTCATGACTCCAAAAGATCGATTCTCAATAAACTACAATCAGTTAATGGTCAGAAAAAAGAATCAAAGTTTAAAAATCAAATCGATGCCCAGCTTTAATTGCAATATCGATAGTTAAGTGTTAAAGTAGTCCTTATTTAAAAAATCTGAGAAGAGTATGAAATTAAATTATTTAATTTTGAAATCAAAACTTAAAAAACTATTCGCTTCAGAAAAATATTAATTTAATTTTAATTAAACAATTTTCTGAACTATTTTTTTTTTTAAATAACTATTAATAGATCTTGTCAGGTTATTTCACTTACGAAATTCCCCATGAATTTCATAGTTTCCAGTAACCATATAAAAATAAACA